>JABFOX010001847.1:0-12265 GCA_022817665.1 Axea sp. ZL-2020
TTTTTTTTGAAATTATTAAAAAAAACAATGAAAAACAATAAAAAAATTTATAACGTGATAAAATAATAGATGATAATATACATGATCTCATGTACAAAAGAAATAAAGTAAAAGATGATAATATACATGGTTTATTTTAACTCGTTGACAAGAGAAATATAAAGTTATATTGGTTTAAGAGAAGCTTATTTAACTATAATGTATCAAACAAGGACATAATTAAGTAGTTAAAATATAAAATTGGTAAGTCAGTAAATGTTAGTTTAAGTCGTAAATTTAAAATTTATTTATTATTAAGCAGACGTTTGACATACTCCTTAAACGTGCGTAATATAATAAGTTAAAAATTGTTTATCAAATTAGTATATCCACACAGAAGTTGAATAACTTGATAAGAATAAACAGCAGCAGTCTGGTAAAAGAATCTGAACTATGACAGACAATTTTAGTCTGATGTTAACAATCATTCAGACTATATTCCAGAATTTTTCAAATATATTCCATAATAACTTTATTGAAGCATTATTTAACCACGAAAAAATATAACTATAACGTCTGCTATTCAAATCGTATTGTTGTATGATATATTATATTTTAAAAAAGTAATATTTCTTTTCATCATTGAACTTAAAAATAAATATTTTTTTTATTTCAAAGAAATTGATTTGTCGGTATTTTATGTGAAAATTTTCAGAATCTCTAATGTAACATGATAAAAAGCACTTTCATGATTATTGAATCAAGAATTCAAAAATTTGTTCGAGTTAACACAGTTCATTAAATATATTTAATGAAATTGTTAATTGAACAAGAAAATATCGATTAATGTTCAATAATACTAACAATAAATTAATAAGAATTGGATATATTATGATAAATGAGGAAAAAAAGTTTACGTTATAATGCAAGCATAAAAAGAGATGAGATATCAAGGTTCTTAGATTTTTTAAGGGAAATGAACAAAATGGCAGACAACTAAATGAGACTGAAAGTACCAAAATAGTGAAAAACTATTTTAAAAATAAAAATTAATCTATAAACTTATAAACTATTTTATAAATATTAAAATTCGAATAAACCAAATAGTAATACAAACAGTAGTAATATTCGGGTGCGTAACGTAATCTATTACGAAGAATAATGAGAACAAACTTAGGGTCTTCGAAAATAAAGTACTACGGAAATTTTTCGGGGCAAAGAGGGACAAAAGTAGTGGACAATATGAGTAGTGCACAATAATGAAATACTCGAGCTGTACGATTCTTCTAGCATAATAAGAGTAGTAAAATCGTGAAGACTTCAATGGGCGGAACATATAACACGAATGGGAAAGGCAAGAACTGCATGTACGGTACATGAAGGTAGACCGAGTAGTACGAGAACCCTTAGGTAGGCCGAGACTTAGATGGGAGGATAATATTAAACTCGATCTTGGGGGGGGGGGATACAGCACGAACTAACGTAACTAGCGCCTAGCAGAGGAATGGCGTTCTCGTGTTGACGAGACAATGAACTTTCGAGTTCCAAATGTCGTAAAAAAATGTCTCAATAATAATAATCAGCATCATGTAGGTAGTACGCTCAATTAATGTGAAATTTAAACGAATGATATATTACATTACAATTTTTTATAAACTTTACAATAATACCAACAATTATGAGTCATTTGCTATACTTTAGAACTAAATTAATAATTTAATTTACCTTTGTTTTCATATCTCTCAAGTAAATGTTTATAATTTTGTCTGCTGATGATGAAAAACCTGACCATATTCGTTTAAAAAAGTTCTATTAAAAGTATTTCTTTTAATATTTTACTCTTTTGAATTGGAATAATCATATTAGTGAATGGTATAGTTAAATCTTTGGAAAGGAGCGTTATTGCACGTAAATATGAGTATCGCGTACACAATTCGATATATCCAGCATTGATATCGCAAACAGACGCAGATCTGATTACACTTGAATATGGTTTGTAAAGTATAGTTATCAAGACTAGTTATTAGACTGCCACTGAATTTATGTACGATGAAATAACCAGTGTAAATTAATTTAGTTTAGTTTAAAAGAATTCATATTTTATAGCAAAAGTGTAAAAAATATATAATATCGTTTAAATTTTATTCGAATTTATTATTAATTCTCGTCCGCGTCTTGACCTACGTAAGGTTCTTGTAATAATAATAAATAAATAATAATACAATTGAAATGTCGAAAATGCCTTTACGTTGCTTTTTTAGCAAAATTTATGTCTGTGGTTATACAAATGTTAATCATCTGTTATGGCTTTCTTTTTGCTCTGAAATTTTATTTTTTATTTATATTTTTAAATTATATTTGTAGATTGTCTATCGTTTTACCGGTGTTCGTTTCTGGAGAATTTAACAACAAACAACAATGTGATTTTAATTAATTATTTTGTGCTATTATTGCTACTATTAAAAATTACTCTCGTCCTGTATCATGTTCTGTAATAGACAGAAATCAGACTTGCTACATGAACGAACGACTGCGCTATCGAATAAAGACGATGAGCAGTCATTTTTAAACATAAAGACTGGTGGCAAATTGTTGCAATCCTGTTATCTTTATGTTCCATTAACACGGGTATGCACGGGTTAATGCAAGCCCAATAATGTTCCAAAATTGATCAACGATAAATGTGAAATAAGTTCTTGAAATATAATTTTGAATGAACAGTCTATGCTAGCATTATTATTACTAATAATATTTAAATATTAATTCATGTAGTATTTTTCGTATAAGATACCATGTTTCATACTTATATATTCGTGTTTTATAATTAATCATCTAATACATTATTTCAAACAATAATGTGCAGTGATTTAAATTGCATATTTATACTAATACATGGATTTAATTTTATTATTAAATACAAATAAATGTATTTTATAAATTATATTAATAATTTTTGTATTTATAATTACACTTTTCTATAAAAACTTTCATCACATATAAAAATTATATGTTTTGTGCTGAACGGATGAATCTTATTAATTTTCGAAACTATTTATTAATATGTAATAAAATTTAAATAAAATAAGTTTCGCGAAAACAGAAAATTTATTTTTAAATGCTATAATTATCATTTCTTCAGCCATGCATTAGTTTATGTATTTCCATTTTTCGTAGCAGTCTTCATTGAGCGAGAAACTGTAGCCTGAGGCACCAGTAAAGTTGTTGGTGTAGGTATTGTATAAAACCACTCGCGACATTACCTCCAATATTCGCAAAACGGATTCTCCAACGGCAGCCGCCCTTCGTGGTAATGAGGTGGTTTCAATTCCGGCCTCGGGGTACTCTGACTGCGCCGTGCGGTACTATATACCAGCTATTGCCATGTAAATGTCTAAGCGAGAGGAAGCGTACTCGAGATTGATAGAAGCTGAGAGTTACCAGAGAAAGAGAGCAAGAAGCAGATAACTCCGAAGAAGAGTAAAGATCGGTTAGAAATTTATATTTTACACGGATTTTGAAACTCAATGGTAATCTAAAACCGGCTGCATTTTAAATATTTATGTTTTATAATTTTACATTATTGTAATATACAATTATTTTAAAATAGGATTATCGCATTATTAATTATGAAACTAATTTAAAATATATCTTAGTTCATGGGGAATTCATATTTTTATGTTGAAAAAAATTAATAGGTTTAAGAAACATTCTAATTAAAATTATAAAATGAGTCTCAAGAGTTCTAAAGAGCAGATGACACGTCCGTCTTGGCGCGATAAGAAAATGAGACTCGTAACACGCCCCACAAAGATGCACGAAACACGAAGGAGTCAACGACAGTTGCTTTTACGAGAATCCTTAGTTCTACGTTCTTGGCATAACAAGAGCAACCTCTTGAACGTCCTCGCATTATTTTAATTGAATGTTTAGCGTTATATATTTAATATTCACGATGTCGTATTTCATATTCCAAATCAAAGTTTTTATTACATTTTTCATGTTAAATGTATTTTATATAAAATCGTAAATCATGTTTAACTTTACATAAGAATGTGCCAGTACGTTAATTGGTGCTGCAAAAATAATAATTTTTATTTAACGTTGATCTATGTATAATTCATGTAATTATTTTACGTTTACTTTTAGTATCGATTTCTTTTATATTAAAGTGGATATAAAAGAGGGAAAGATAGTAAAATTTGCATATATGGCAATATGCAGAAGTTCATATTTCCAGATTTCTATGTGTACTTTTTGTGCTTCTTCGTGAGATTTTGAACAACATCCAAAAGAATGTCATTATTAACAATGAACTAGTATCTCATTGGACATAATCGCAATCTTGAAAACTAGAAAATACTTCCGGCAAATCTGGAGAGCAAGCAGATCCGGATGAAGATGTTATCAAGTTCGGTCAAGATGGCATTACGTATACAGTGTGTTGTGCCTTCTATTAGCATATAAACTTCTAGCTCCCGGCGAGGTCCTCCTACACTTTGATTTATGTACTAAATATGCCTCTTCGCCAGCCTTGTTTCTTGAAGGAAACTTCCGTTTTGCGAGGTAAGCAGCGCTATAAACAAGCGCGCGTGTTTGCATCTTTACCATGCGAAACGAGACAAAAAGTTTTACTTCTGCTTAACCAAATATTGTTTCAATTTTTAAAAAGAATATTTTTGAGATATGAATTACTCGCATTTCCTGCAAGCTTGTAAAACTCCTGTGTAAATTATTAATTTCAGAAATGTAACGAGAACGAAATTATTTAATTAATTCGTAGTGGAATGTCATGAAATTTGATTGGATGAGAAAAAAGTAGTTGTTATGAGGAGCGTCGTACTCGTCTACTATGATAAGTATGGTAATACGTTAGAATTAAAAGTACGGTAAGCCGGTAATAATTCAAGATCCGTAGTGTATCAAAGCGAATAAGCATAAATGAATAATTGCGTGATAGATAATTAAAATAGTCACTGCGAAGCATTCGCGATTCTGTGCGTCCGCTTACATCCGGTTTGGATTAAAATTACATTAAGTCATATTTGCAGAATGATCTGTTAATATTTAAAGAATGTAATGATTAATATTTTTTAGTGTTTACCAAGATATGTAAAATATTTTTTATAATTACATATAAAAATATATTAATTATATACAAAACAGCAACGTATACACCAGTTTGATTTTAGTAGAATTTATTGACTGCGAATTCAGATGATTTTAGTTTTACATCGCATAGATTTAACCGAGTTCGCAAAGTTATTTATGCATATCAGGCAATTTTCTTACGATTTTGCCAGTGTTAAAATATGTATGGAATCGAGTTAAGCCGCTGTTATGAGGTTTGTACAGTAGAGAGTTACCAACGCGACGATGAGGAAGCTGTTACCGAGCCATTTGCATGGTACTGTGGCCACTTTACGTTTCTCTATAAACATGCATACGTGTTATAACTCCCATCACTTTTATTCCATTTCTCTTTTATCGTCATTTCTATTAGTATATTTTCTATAGTTCATATGATAATATAGTAGTTAGTTGGATAGATTGAAATTTCAAAAACAAAAAGAAAACATACTCATATGTATGAAGTCTATTTAAAATAACATAATTGACTGTTTAATTGAATTATAATTTTGTTACTAATATTCTACTTTGTTGGGTTGAACAAATCAAGGTCACAGTTTGAACTTTATAAATAATATATAGTAGATGCTTATCTAATCTGATAGCTCAATCATATCCTATTCACACACCTATATATAGTCCTAAATATGTGTATAATGCATGGCACCTGGTTTGATCAAGATCAGAATCACACTCTGTTTTCGTGACAGTCCTTCTATTTTATAATACTTTTTTATATAAAGAAAATATATTTTACTGCAATTATTAAGTAAATAATGTTATTTATGAAATCTCTTACTTCTAATATATTAAAAATTTTATTATTTAAATATGCAACAGAAAATTTAAAAAATATATAAGTAATTTACTATCTAAGGAAAGTGTATAGTAAAGATACACACACCTTTGCATCTGAATAAATGAAATGTTATGACAAAACATTCATATAGATCGAAGCAAGTCTTACAAGAAATGTCCCGTTTTAGTAAAACGACAGTCTGAGCAGCTCCCAATGAAACCTCGTTTATTTAACTTAATGTCTTTTAATTTATTAAGATTATCTGATGAGAACTGCATGAAAACTGAGAACTAGAAACTCATAATATCATATCAGGATAAACAAATTGGCACCCGATAAGGTAGTGTGTATATCTTATACAAAATATATTTTTATTTATTATTATTTTATTTATTATTATCCGATATTTATTTAATGAGATGTTTGATCATTCTGTAACATTTTATTCACCTTTTGTTAAGTATATATGCATTTGTTTATTACTTAACATGTATATTTTAACAAACTTCCTCATAAAACTTATATAACATATATACGATCTGCACAAACATATAAACATAATAATTCAATAATTTATAAAACATTAAAATGAATTATAAAAATTGTTTCTTTTTAAACAATAAACATTTTGGGGTATATTTAATTCATATAATACATTTCGATTTGAATATTTTACAGTCAGAATATAAAGTAAAAATTTTTTATATATATACACTTATGGGATTTGTATTTTAAATATACAATAATAAATTAGTAAAAAATTGTATATTACAATATACAGGGTTTATACAAACTCTGGATACAGACAAATATTTCTATAAATACACATTAGATCATAAATTAAAGAATAAATGTTTAACATATTTATTCAATTATGTTAAATGACACATTAGATCATAAAAGAAAAAATACATTTTTAACATTTTTAACATATCTATTCAATTATGTTAAACGATTTCCAATCCCACCCGCTGAAGGTAGAGCGAGGGGCAACTATGAAATATTAAATGAACAGCTTCCTTTTGCAGATTTGAATTCTAAAACACAAAATATATCAAGTTCATTTGAATAATGTTTTTTGAATTATGCTTTAATCAAAACTTATAATAAATTGAAAATACCATTTACCAAAATAAGGTTAAGAAAATAAGCATAGATTCTCCCTATATATAATGGTGGTAAATATTAAACCAAATTGGCTATAACTTCTTATTAAAGCATAACTTAAAAAAATATATATTCATAGAAACACCAAAAAATATTTCAAAAGTTTCTTTTTTATTTGCTGATCCGATGTGTATTTCTCCAGGTAATGGATTGTGTCAACACTTTGTATATATTCTATATATTTTATATATATATTTTTTTCGAAAGTGGATTTGACTAAAATACCAGAAAACAAGAAAGACTGTGAAATTGAGAAACGAACACGAAAAAGATAAAAACGATACAATGTTTAATTACTAAAGATAAATATGTTACAATACATTATTAATATAACAAAATTATTGTTTGTTAATTAAATGGACAATAATGTTACTTTAAATATATTATTACTATTATAACTTTAATATAAGTAAGTAAAATGTAAACATAATTAAGAAAACTTTGAATTTAATAAAACTGAACGACTAAAAATTTATACGATATTTTCTTTTTGTTAATGTTTTTGAAATTGTTTATATATATTTTGATTGTAACATGCATTTTATAGTACAATACGCAAGGTGCTGTTTAGATTGATAAATCGTAAAATATAAATTTTCAACATTTAATTTATCTTCAAGAATCATTTACTCTAAAATTCAGATTTATATATTTAATAAATAAATAATTTGTCTTTGGTTATTTATTTTACCGAAATCTCAATGTATTTCGACCATTTTCGATAGTAAGTTTCAGAGTTTGTTAGTATATTAGTATTATTGTAAAATTATAGTATATTGTAAAATAAACTGCGATGCAAATGTATTTATAAAATTTAATTAAAAAACGTTGCAGACATATCGTATATCTGAAATAGGTTCGTAATCTGTTATTTACAGTATTTATCCAGGGAAAATTTAATGCTATTTTTAAGTTCTTAAATACGTATTTTTAACGACCTTTTGATTTGTCCAACATAAATATAATTATACTGACTACAATTTATGAATAAATTATTTTATACTGTTTCTCATTTAATAATTTATCTTTAAAAAATAAGTTTATAAATGATCTTTTTTACTGCATTTAATGTTATGTCTTTTTAGTTATATCATTGTAAATATATTGTTATATTAGCATCCGTCGAACTATGGTAAAATTGTATTTTTTTTTTAATAAAAAATGCAACACATTTGAATTTTAAACACACAAGCACAAACAATATCATATTGAACGCTCTAATGCTTGTATTTCTTCACAAATATTGTGACGCGAATACACAAATAGATATTGTAAAAATTATATGTATTATGGTTGCCGCATATGCTCATTATAGAGTAAAAGCGCATCCGAATAGATGTTACATTAGAAAGTTTAACTCGTTTTAAACATAAAGCATCTTGCAAATAAAGTAACAATCAAAATAATGGATAACATGATTATTATGCACGTCAAAGGAAATTATTTCATAAAGATGACTCAACAGCATAGCAATTTTACTGGATGAAATATATCTAGTTCAATAGAGATTACGTTGAAGCAAAAGACGGTTTCTTAAGCTGTGTTAGTATTTTCATCCTCCTTTACATGGATGCTCTGCAGAAAATTTTGATTATTGGACAACACAAATTATAAAATTGCGTATGTAATAAAAAAAATATTTATGTAATTGAAATAAATTCTAGTTTTCTATTATTGTGTTTATATTCATTTAAATTAACATAAATTATAAACGAATTTTATTTTTCGTTACTTCTGTACCTAAAAATTACTTCTCACAATGTTGCATATTTTTATTAGTGTTATAATGTCAATTTTCAGATAAAAACAATTAATCATGTGGTTGCATGCAAATAAAATTTGACTTTTAACTCCTTGTAATATAGAGTTATAATTCTTATACTATATTCCTTTAGAATTGGACTGTTGTTTAATGATTATATCATTGATTACGAGTTTTAAAAAATAATACTGCATTTCACGTGCATTAGAATACATTTCATTATTTCAAAAAGACATAATGCTACAAAAGTAGACACTCTGTTGAGTTTTTTTACGAGATTATAAAGCTTATACATACACGTTTGGTCAGAATTGTTCACAAGTAAATTAGAAGTATTATCGGAAAGCATAGAAGTAATTTTCGCATATACAATAAACAAACTCGGTTCTGACTTCCTCAAGACGAATAAAAGATTGCGCATTCTAAGATTAACTTATGATTTGTTATATTTTAGATAAATTCTAAATTTTATATCATTTCAAAAATGAATTATAATTAGCAAATTATAGAATACTTGGATAATTATATAACTTTCGATGTTTGAAACTTTGAAGGCGTTTTTGTGTGCGAATTTTTATTTCTATGTTATATATTGTTGCAATCACTGAGATATAACTGTAAACATTGCATAACAAAGGGAATTTCCGACATAAGTGAGATATTCATGTTTGCAATCTCAACTTTCTTTCAATATGAAAGCCATAATCGAATAAGTTGGCTGACAGGCCGTATTGCGATTTGCAGATTAGCAGACGCCACAGTCGATGTGAATCGTAAACCAAATATTTCATAATGTTCCCGTTGCATATGCACGGCACGTCGAAAAGACTGCTGATATGCGTCGTATCGCAGTCGAAGTTATGTTTCCTGGAATAGGGAACCAACAAGGGGGTTGCAATTGGAAAAGAAGGAATAAAGTGGCGCCGGCAGACTTTTGTTTCCGAAGACACATAAAATTCACTCGTGGACGACGTAAAATCGTAGAAATGTCGCGCTCAGACACTTTTATGTGTCGCACATTAATTTGCATAATCGAATATAAAATCTGAATAACGGAAACGTCCTCCTTTTGTTGTTTCTTCAGTCGTACGTTATCGGAAAGGACGGTTACTGTACCCTCGTCAATTTGAACTTTCAAATTTCTTCCATAATCCAGCGTTCAATCAGTCGAATTGGTCGTTTGAATTATATTCCAATGATTTTTTATTTACCTCTTGTTCCGGGGGAATGCCTAATGAAGGTGATTGAATTGATCTTAATATATTCCCTATGCATAAATGAGCTTTTATCCAGCATATATTAAATTTCTGATTATATATAGATAATGTCAAGAACTGCAGATATAGCAAAGTACTATCACCTAATAATTCACCGGCTATACATAAAACAGATTTCTACTTTACTGAAATCGGGTACAATGAAAACTTATAATTTGAAATTTTACTACATTGACAAATTAATTAAAGTCGCTTATTTTCACTTACAACTAACTCAATAAATAGAAAATATGTATTATACATTAAAGTAAATAGAAACTTCATATATATGAATAGTACACCATATTTCTTTATATATTAAAACGGGTAAATTACCTTCAAGTGGTACATCATGGAAATTTTCATGTTTGCTTATAAATTATTATTACAGTTATTTATATAATAATTATTTTTCAATTGTAATTTTAAGCTTTTTCAGTATTTCATCTTAGATGAAAGTTGCAAAAACAAAAGGTATTTTTTTTATTTGAAATTATATAAATACAGAATATCTAAAAAAAACATTTATTATGTGCTCGATCCTTAATTGTACCAAATGTTTATTAATAATTAGAAAGAATTTTCGTATTTATTATTTATATTTTTCATACAAAATGTTATACACTTTTTCTATGCAGAATTTATTATCGATGCAGAAGTTTTTTTTGGTGTATGTCGTATGTTTCATTGGTGAACAAATTATACAACTGACACATTCTGCATAAGTATGATGCTTAAAAATCATACAAATTATGCATAAAATATACATATATGTATTCAATATATATTCAGTTGATTATTAATTACGAAACACAAAATAATAATATATTAATTTCAAAGCAAATTAGTGGACAATTTATACATGTTTTATTAATTAGTTTTACATAATATTTTTTTCGAGTTTTTAAATACTTGAAATAAAATATGATTTATAATTTGTTTCACTTTTAAAACGTTTTTAGTTTATGAATAAAGTTTAGATGATTTTTTTTATGTTAAGATGTTTTCCCGGTTTTTCAAATTAAACTATCTTAATTAATAGTAAACTAACTTAATTGATATAACAAAGTTTTTAATAGTATTGTAATAAAAATGGTGTCAAACGTGTAATAAATTCACCCAGATTACATTTTATAATATTTCATATATATAAAGTTTTTATTTAAATATAATAAGATAAAAATCATTTTCATTTACATTAATTTTATGAAGATAATTTATTCACGTAGAAAACAAATTTAATATACCTTGTGTCATTATATAAACAAATTATTAATTTGAACAATGTTAGAAATATACAAGTAAAATCAAGGGAAAAATCACTCAGCATAGTACAATTTAGTTAATTTTAATAAATAAACAAAGTTTTTTTCTAAACTATTTAACACTTCTTTTGTTAAATTTAATTTTAACTTGCTGCTGTATTTTAAGTCATTAATTTTTACTCGATCTTTCTTTTACGTGTATAATTACTATTTTTGAGAACTTTATAAAATATGTATATTTACATGTATTTATATAAACGAAATAATCATTTTGTTGTATGTATTATTTATTCATAAAACTTTCATATCTATCTATCTATCTATCTATCTATCTATATATATGTTTTAAATCTGTTTTAAAACAAAGTTTGAAATTTATATTAATATTTTATGTAAAAAAATGCACTTATTTTTTGTCAACGTAAATTTTCTGACCAATTAAACTCGTCAAAACATAAGTTTTATTTTGCATGGTTTCTTCCAGCTGCTTACAACTGAAAAGAAACTTTTAAAAATTTTCAATCATAAAAACGAGTGAATTCAGTTTAGTTTTTATATCAAGTAGTACATGATGTGCAGTTTCTAAAATTCGAGTTTTGCATGTTCTACTAAGATAATAATAAACTTACTAAAAGTTTCTCGAAAAAACTTTGTTCAATTTTTGTCAATATAAATTAAATGTACGTATTATTTTTGTACATAAACTGTCGCTTACATAATAAAGATACTTAATACAACTGCAGTTTTGTACTTGTCAGGAAACAATTTCTAAAATGTATTAGAAATGAAGTATTTTCAATAAATGTTGTTTTTACATCTTTTGTCGGCACTTTGTCTCAAATGATTTTAAGTAATACTTTTTAAAGTCTACCAATATGGTTAATCCATCTATTCAAATTTATCTAATGAT
>JABFOX010001848.1:0-5000 GCA_022817665.1 Axea sp. ZL-2020
ACAATACCATCCTAAAAGTTATTGAAAAAGTTAAAAATAAAAAAAAAAAAAAAAAAAAAAAAAACAAAAAAAAAAACAAAAAAAACAAAGAAAGCCTGGATTTCTCACTACCTTTAACACAAAATGCAGAAAATCTTTAGATAATGCACCTTTAATCCAAAAACAATATTCAATCATTTTCTCCGAAAAAATTCTGGGATACTGGAACGTTAAAACAATATTCCTGGAATATTACTTGTTATTAATTATCAGGATTAGTCTTCAATAAGTATTTAACTCTATACCCAACACTAAAAAATTTTTTTTCAGAAGCCATTTCAGATATAAAAGTTATTAAACTGAGCTTTTTGTGCGGCTTCAATTAAATTAAATTTAATTTACTTTAATTAACTTGCTCGTGTTTCTATAAAAGCAATATGACTGTATAAGAATAAATATATACGCATTAAAAAAAAATCTAGATAAATTCATTATATAATAGTATTGTGTTAGTACATATATTATATCTATATACAGTATGTATAATAATGTGTTAACGAAGCCATGAACTTTCGAGTTCGAAACGCCATATAAATAATAATATAATAGGACTATTAAATTAATTAAAATCATTCAAATGCACTTCAACAAAGATCAAGAGCAACGTCAAATGAAAACTTCACCATTTCACGAATCTCACGTTAGCAATTATGCCAACATATGAAATTAAAACATAGACAAATTGGGGTATAACATTATTCATTCTAATGCCTGGACTCAATTCTCTTATTTGATCCGTGCGGATTTTCGAAACAGGAACGTCATCT
This sequence comes from Axea sp. ZL-2020, assembly GCA_022817665.1. NCBI lineage: Eukaryota > Metazoa > Arthropoda > Insecta > Hymenoptera > Scelionidae > Axea > Axea sp. ZL-2020. Next base: position 807 of record JABFOX010001848.1, read on the forward strand.
GTAAATTACACGACCCGTGAACAAAGGAATAAGTAACGTCAGAAAGATATCAAAACCTTTGACATTTTCGTTCACACACCGTGTAATCGACAGATGACATTCGCGTTTCCGAAAAAGCGCTTGGTGCAACCCGGGGGAAAAAAGACCAGGCATGAATGTGAATAACTGTACGACGTAAAATCCTTTTAAAGTCACGCAATTTGTCTTCGTTTCTTTTTGTCTGATAAAATATGAAGCTCTTATAATTCAACCTATGCTCTGATCTATAAACCACGCAACACTTTTTTATTCACGCAACATTGATTTGCAGCTAAAAAAATGAAGACGAATAATTTTTTGTTTATTTTTGATAATTATCGAAATGCATTTTAGGTTTGGTATTCCAAAATAACCTCTCTCCGCTACTGAATTTTTTATTGCTAAGTACCTTTCCCCATTTGTGAACAGTTTTCCTCTAAAACAGATAACGTCGTGCACAAAACTTTTCCCAAGAAAAACAACTCGATCTAGCGTTACGCTTCAATGAACTAACGGCAGTTCGATGGACATCGACGTGTGAACTCGAATTCTTTGATCGTTTCTCAAACTCAATCTGCAGTATTTCATACGAGAGTGCATCGTAAATAGATACGTCATTGCTGAAAAGACAAGCGACTTTTTACGCTCGTTTCACGGAAATTCTTTGAAAAATATACATTTTCGTTTCTAGGAATTTTTATTAAGAGACATCGAACTGTGAATTTTTCAAGACAAATAAAAAAATTAATCCGCGATTTTTTTTAACTACAAAGAATGCATCGTAGTAATTTTTGCATCATAGCAAGTATTGCATCTGATGCGATATTGTGTATAAATATTTTATCCTTCAACATATAGAATAAGCGAACGGAATTCGGTTTTCTCCTCAATTGCTAAAAGAACAAACTTCCTACCATGAGTATTTTTCTGACTTGTAGAAAACAAGTTTCTTTTCTAAATAAAATCAGTTGAGAAATGGAATAATATTTTTATTATAATGATTTTGAAAAGTATATCTTTGCTCAATCTATGATAAAAGTGACAATCATAAATAAGTTTGACAGCTGCATGTGGAACCACCACCCACACTCTCCTCTAGTGTCATAACATAATATTACAAGTATGTTTAATAACTTGCTAAAAATATCACAGATAATATCACTACAGATGAATTATTGTCCGAATTTTATTTGTTGTTTTCAAAATACAAAAGCATACACGAATAATTCGTAAATGTTGTTCCTTGAGTAGGAGATACGAACTACCAATCTACACATTAACCGCCAAACGCGGAAACCACTGGACAACAGCACCACTTAAGAATTCACGTATAAAATACCTTTTTGAATTTGATAGCACGCGAAAAGAACATGGACATTAACATTTATGCCTCTCTCTCGTTTGACAATATGTACATACAGAACTTTCGATACATATGGAATCAATAAAAATGTGTTAATTTAGTAGAACTGTGTGTCTAATCAACAGGTTTTGAGGGTGGCACCCGTTTATACGCTGTTTCAATAGATCTTTTGGGTAATTTTCATATCAAATTTTGTATTAGTGTAGCAATATAAAATAGTGTTCTCACATTAGTTTTTAAAGGATCGTTACTGACTATTGACTAACAAGCCTGCTAAGTAAATAATGTGTAAATGTATTTATTGTCTCGATTTAAATCTCGCGTTGGTTAGTTTTTATTAATTTCACTTTTATCACTCATATGTAATACGAATGATAAATTTGAGGAATATTGTACGTGTGCAATGTCAAATTTAATTCAATTAAATCAGCTACGGTTTAAACGAGACATTGTTACTGGTTAAAATAAAATATTTATACGTATGATTATTAAACTAGCCTATAACTATATAATCTAAGTTAGAGCAAAGTTTGATTAGGTATTTGGGTTGTATCTTAATTCATGTCATGTTAATAAGTTATCAATTATGAAGATGAGATGCCTGTTTTCTCGTTTCTTGAAGTACCTCCAATTTTCCCTGCAAATCTCCGCATCCTGCAAATCTCCGCAATAACTTTTCACGTTAATCTCATTATAGCTGAAGTAACTTTAGTCATTTCTATTTGTAATAACTTTCAAGTTCTGATAGTGCATTCAACTATTATACTCCGCATTTGCGAAAGTTAACAAAGCAAATTTCTTGATTGAAAGTACAATAGAATTACAATATGTTTTCAAAATTTATAAACGATAATTACATTTCCGGGAGAAAGACAAAACAGCACAGAATTGGAGAATGACGTAACCTCACTTTTTTGTGATTTTTCGTGATTTTTCATTAACATGGCTATTTAGCACAATTGTTCACACTGAGCTTTATATTAACGAATTATCTTATTAATTAAAAGCCTTTTTATTAATGTTAATTGAAAACAGTTATTAAGTTCACATTTTTATCATTAAAGTAATTCCTTTATTTATATTTTTTGTCAAAAACATGGCACTGATGAATCCATTGCTGGTAAAAATAAAAAGTAACATTTGGCTCAATGTCAAATAATTTAAGTTTTTTGCACACTTGAAAAACATTGTATTTTTAAAATCAAATTATTGTTGATAAAATTTCAGTTTTCCGTAATATTTATATATAGATGTTTACCCCCCCCCCAATGTAACAAATCTATACATCCATTCTTTTTTAATAAAATTACTTTCGCCATATCTTTTAAAATTGAAATTTTTTTGAGATTTACTTTCGGGCTACAGTGACATCTACAATTAGTGACGTTAATAATGCAAGGTTTGAATGCGATGGAAATTCGCAGGATTATACATTGATAACGCGAAAATATTTAGAGACAACAATTTTGTTTTTAATTTGTCTTTTATGTAAAACTTAGAGTGATTTTATTTGTTTTTAAGATTATTATGAGTTGATTTAAAAACATGTATTAAATAATTGAACTATTTGTTTTTCATTTATTAAAAACATTAAATTACGAATTATACCTGAATAAAATGTTGCGTAAAATAAATAAAAACCACTTTTCTAAAATACTTTCTTCTACTATTATTATTATTATTATTATTATATTCGTTATGGAATATTAAATATTAAATGTTTGTAGCGTAAACATAACGGGCAGTTCTGTAATCCAGATTTTATAAAAGCGTAATTCACTCTATTTTATTTATTTTAAAATTATTTATAGTACTCAAAAAGTTGTTTAATAATATTGCAAATATGTTTGTAACTACAAAACTTACTTTAAAAGAATATAACAAATGAATTATATATTATTTAATAAAATACATGCAAAATTTTATAACATTTTATTACAAAAAAAAATGTAGTTCACTCACGTGTCATATCTATCAGTATATTTTTGAAATCAGTACATTATGCCGAAAATTTAAATTTTAAATTAAAATTCTCGATAACACTCGATTTCAATGTTTGTTCACTTCGAATTTACAAAATTGATTAATGTTAAAAAAGCATCTGTAGTTAAATATCAATTAAATAATTGTAGTTCTTTAATTCATACACAACATATCTATATATATATAAAACACGCATCAAATATGACGTTTGAAAATTGAAAAGGGTAACACAACTTTTATTAATTCAATGACAATTATTTTTTAAATTAATATTATTTTTGCATTTTTAAATCACTTTTAAATAAATAAAAATATTCTACAACTGACAAATTATTGGAGACTCATGCTGGCATTTTTAATGGTCAATTGTTGTTGACATTTTTAATGGTCTTATTAACAGAACTTAACAAGACAAAAAATGACCAAATTCCTTACATTGCATACCAATAAATTTTCCGTTTAATTGCTGTACCATCTGTAGTACCACTTGTAGTCTAATCTTTCTCTTTCTTTCTAAACGCTCATCCAAAATTGTCTCGTGAGTAACAAAATATCTCTCTGCCCTCAATATGGCCTATCGATTCCAACTTGCGCAACTCAAATCCCCGGATTTTATTTTCGCATCTGTTTATCCATCTCTCCACTACGCTACTAGATTCGGCATCGTTGACTAAAAGTACTACTCTTTTTATAGCGGACGTTAAAAAAAAATGACAATCGTTCGTTCGCTGGTTTTCTCAAGGGAACTGATCAGTGGTGTAAGCAAAACGAAACGAGTTGAGTTATTTCACTGATAGTAACATGTACTTCACTAATAATAAATATAATAC
>JABFOX010001849.1:0-12262 GCA_022817665.1 Axea sp. ZL-2020
AGTCGTTTTTTATATTTATGTATCGTATTTTTACGTATTTTATGTACAATATTTTCCATTTGATCTAAATCTTGCTTCATGTCATAGAATTCCATAAAATTCTGTAACGAATTTGAAAAAAAAAGAAATTTAGAATTGTTAAAACTAATTTGTAAAAAACAGTGAAAGACATTAATTACAATAATTTAAAAAAAAAAGCAAAATAATTTAGTAAAGTATATTCGAATACCATACATTTATTCGTATATTTTTTAATGGTAACATTGTCAATCTTCTGTCTCATTAACATAAAAGTAATGAACAAGATGAATGAATTTCACTGTTGTTTCGTTTTTATATAAATCAGTTTGTATCACATTTATTTTACCTCATTATCTTTAAATTCACAAAAAATATTATTAATATTGTTAGTTACTCTTCTAATGCAACTGTACGTGTTGTTTACTGAATCTTGGCATTTGCATGCATATGAACTGCTGCATAACTTCGAAAAACAAATATTTCAATTCATTGTTTGAAATTAATTTAACTCTTAAGTATTTCATTTTTTTTACTTACTGTGATATTTGGATCATTATCAAATGGGCAGTTTTCTACTACTTTTCCATCAGATTTTTCACCATTATATTCAATTAGCAAAGTCCGAGAATTTGATAATTTTTTTATAAAAGATGTACCATCTGATGGATATTCTAATCCAGCAATGTCCAAAATTGTTGGAAATATATCTACACTACTAATTGGGGATAAAATTTTTGAAGGTTTTATGCCAGGACCTTTCATTAAAAGTGGTATTTTGATATCTGTTTCATATGGTTGTCTCTTATCTATTGTAAGTCCAAACTGTCCTGAAATATTTAAACTTGTTATTAAAAATCACTACTTCTTTGTTCAATAATTTTCAACATAATAAATTATGTAACTTGTACATAATCGTTAATCATTTTCATAAATGAAAATATACCAATATGGTAGCCATTGTCAGATGTAAATATTTCATAAGTTTCATCCAAAAGATTTCGTGATTTCAAAGCTAGATGTACTTGTAAAACTAATTCATCTACGGCTAAAAGTGTTTCCCATCGTTTTCTATAATTGTCATCAAGTAATGTTATTACTTTTTCCGGCAGTGGTATTGGTCCCATTCTTAGTAACCAATGCTTTTCCTTAACAATTTTTCAAGTAACTTTAATAAAGTTAACTTATAATTTTAATAAAAAAATAATTTACAATAAAAAAGCAACAATGAATTTGAGGGCTTCAAGTTTTGTTACCTTTTTATCCAGCAGTTTATTAAAATTAGCAGTTCTTTTAGCAGTTATATTTTTATATTTATCACGATGTCTTTCTGCTGGAGTAAATGGTGCATGCGGTGCAGGTGGAGCAAGCACCATTAAGAAGCGATCTTTTTTGGATTGTAATTGTATAAATTCTTTTGCAAAATTTGACTGAAAATTAAATGTAACAAATTATGTATCATTTTAGACATGATTATATTTATACTTAATATTTATTATTTATCTTCGTAATTAATTAATATATTGGACAAGTAACAAATAATTTATAAATGAATAAGTAATTTTATAGCAATAAAAATTCCTTTACTAATTATATAATTGTGTCCAGTTCATAAATTAATATATTAAAAGTCAAACAAAAATTAACATGAAAATTTGTAACATTTTGTTCAAAACAGATTAGTTTTAGAATGTACAAAAATAAAAAGAGTTAGTAAATAAGAAATACATTTTTGCAATGTTTTCAACTATATTGAATAAAGAACATTATTATAAAACTTTTCTATGATTTGGCTAAACTAATCTCTTTTATAATCTCTCTTGATACGAAAATTAAATGTACAAGAAATTTCACTATACATACAATAACGTCAGTCAGATAATTTTTACTGTTTGTTCCATAATTTCTTTTAGTGCCATTTACAGACAATGAATAATTATAATATTTTGAATTTCCAACAAGTCCTAACCACCAATCCCATCCAGGTGGGATATGTGATACACCTCCTACTGCTTTATAGCCATACTATAGGTAAAAATATAATCAGATCACATATATGTTACATACAAATAACAACTTAAATGAAACTTCTAATAAAACTATTACAGTGCTAATAAAATAGAAAAAAGAAAATAATTCATTATCAATAACTAATAATGTAATACATAAATATAATTATTTAATAATTTTGCTTTAAATTATAATTACCTTATTCATATATTTCCCAGCATAAAATGTTTTATAATTCAGTTTTGATTTTAATATGCTGGCAAACGTTTCTTTCTCTAGCTTACTTTGCCACAAGAGACTATTGCAATTACCTTCGATAGAATTATTGTGTACAAAGTGATTGTGCATATATTTTCCAGTTAAAATTGAAGCTCTATTCGGACAACAAATTGGAGAAGCTACAAACTATACAAACATGACAAAATTATCTGAATAATAATGGTGCATTCATTAAAATTAACAATTATTTATAATTTTATTAAACTCTACTGAAATGGCCATACATTAAAAATTTATTTAAAAATTTCTTATAAAAAATTATAAGAAATAAACTACTCACTGCATTTTCAAATGTAGCTCCTTTATTACCTATTAAATTTGTTGTTTTTTTTAAAGGAGTCTGCAAATGTTTATAAAATGAAATAAGTTTATTTAAAGAAACAACGGATATAAAATTACATGTTTGTAAATTGCTTACCATTCCGTCCAAAGTCAGATCTAAGGCATCGGTAATTATTAAAATAATATTGTTCAAACATTCAATACACTTCAAGAGCATAAATAATATAATACAATTTTGTATATTCATTTTATAATATAGCCCATAAATAATTAGGGAGGAGGGGGAGTGTATTATGTTAATAATAAAAAATATTTAAAACAAATTTTTTGTACATAGAGTTTATAATGTCATTTTACAAATGTCAAATTATAAGAAGAAATAACAAATTAAAATATCAAATTTAAAATTAGATGAAAAAAAGTGTATTTTTTTAATTTTAATTTTTAAATTGTTTATTTTATCAAATATAAAGTACTAATTAAGAATATGTTCAGGTTGTAAGTAACAGAATCAATTATTTAAATAACTATAAAAGCATCTTCAAGTATTAAGAGTTTTAATTAATAATAAGTAAAGTATATGTAAACAAGATAAACTATTGTAAGGTTACTAAAATAGCATGAATATGCGTACGTATGTACTACGCTGTTCAAACTGTGGTATTAAAAAATTAACTTCAAAGCAATCTTTGAAGTATTTTTTATATTGTTCCGTTTACAATTTAAACTAATTTATCAAAATAATAATTTTCAGTATTTTATTTAACGTTCATGAAATGTACAATTTTTCATATGACATTAATGAGGTATCGTTAAAATTATTTTTTTCTATGCACATTTATGAAACAACAAATTCCATACTCCCATTTATAGGTTGTCCCAAAATACAAGCAATGTTGAAATTTTGCGTCATTAATTCAATGTACTGTTGCTAAATAAAAGCAAGCTCAAAAACTAACAGTTCAGGTTCTTTAAAAGAGTTTTTAATAATAATACAACCCCCTTTTTGATTTCACCTTTCTTTCTGTTTTTTTGTTGGCAACACTTCACCGTACGAATGGTGCAAAATTCAAATCTAGCGCAAATTTCAGGACACTGCTTTTGAAATTGGATATTAAAATGAAGAATTTTTAATGAAGTGAAATATAATGTTTAACACAAAGATACTTAAAATAACAAAACATAATTAATTATAAACGTTAAAATTTAATAAATAATTTTATGACAATCCACGCATAACAAATGAATCCATCAACAACCTGTATTTAATCTAGATATGAGTCTGAAAAGAATCTGGAGAATATTTTACTTGAATACGCGTGAGCATTGGTTAAATTATTTAAGATTCAATAATTTTATGGAATAAAATAAAATCGTATCACGTTTTAAATTGAAAACGTACTATAGCAAATAATATATATAAAAATCCTAACATCAAGACTGATATAGTATATCTACTGATATACGCGCTTTTTTAATGCATTTCAGTAATTAATGCAAATATGTTAAATAAATTAAGAATTGTGGTCATAATACCACATGTGTTGTTGCTTTTAGATTAATAGGATTCCCTCACAAACAGTCACTGCGTGGGAAAAAGTAGTAGAAAATTCCCTTGAGAGAATTTGTTGCTGGATTGGTGGTAAATTTCCTCGTGAGGGAACTTCCACCACTGACAACTACTTTATCTTAATCTCATCAAAACGGAATATTTAAAACCTGAATAATGTTACTCACATATTATAATTATCATCATCAAAAGTTCTACATTTTTTATGCAGAGCTACATTATACATACAAAATTATCATTTTTTACAAGTATATTTAACCAATAAAGTAGAAAATAATGTATAAAAACATAAATTGTAAAATTTGTTATTTATATACCAAATAAAATATTGAATTAAACTTAAAATACAGTTAAAAATAAAATAACTCAAAATATAGTCCTGTTCTTTCAAATGTACATTTATTTAAGTAACAAGTGTAGACATTTAAAAGGATTTGGAAAAATCATTTTAATAATTAATAATTGTATGTTTCTACATCCGCGACAAACATCAATTATTTGATTTTAAATGTTTATTATTCGTCAATAATTAAAGAACATTCACATGGATTCACATAAACTGCATCTTTATTAAATTTGTTTATGTATTTCGTAGTAGATAATATACATTGCACATCTCACACCAAGAATGCAGAATGTAGTTATAGAATTTTTTTGATTCGATAGTTAATAAAATTTTCAAAATGATAATTAAATAATCTATATATTAACATTATGCTTGTATTTTTACAATTTTCTGAGATCAGTTTTAAAATTGTTATATGTTTATAAATTATCATAATGGTTTTATATTTATTAATTAAAATCACAAAATAATCACTTAATTGTTAACCTATGAAAGTCAAGAAAGTCCATTACAGTATTTTTAAAGATTTCACACCTTTTCAAGTATCAATAACACTTTTACATATATAGAAATAATCTAACGTCAAAAATAAGTAACCATTTGTATAGCCATGAAATACAATACTGATTAAATATTTCGTCTTAGTAATGATAATTCAGGTACAAGAGAAATTGATAAATTATGAAACCAAAGTTCAGGCATATAATCCAGAATTCTAAAACAGATTTAACATTTTATTAATTAATAGTAATGAGTATCCTTTCGACGTAGTTAACGATTATCGTCATTACAAACAAATAAAATACGCGTCTTGAATTCTCACAATCCAATCTCCTTTAACACATCTGACAAACACTGAAAATTCAACGTGTACACATGTTTATTTTATTTATCTAACATTTACGATTGATTACATTATTAATCGATATAAATGCAAACCTATTTTATTACATTAATACAAAAATTTATTTAGATGTCAAAAGTAATTTAGGTATATTTATAAGTACTTTTTAATTCTAACGCCATTGAAATAATCTTAAGAAAATACAAAAAAAATTTAAAGATTCTTGAAGAGAAAAGATATTTTATATCGATTCAAGATAATTGCAATCGACAAATACAAAAGAAATAAAATTTTTAAATATGTTATGAGACTTTAAAAATTCGTTGTACAATTGTTTAAATAATGTTAATATTTAAATAAAGGATTATTAGATTTGATAAAATAAAGTGGTTTATGAATGACAATTTGTTATTCTGATACTAACAACGATAAAATCTATTTTATTAATAAACAAGACCTATCATTCATTCTTATGATTTATTATCACTAACATATTTACAATACATATAAGGATGTTATTTTATAACAGATACACTTAAGAATACTAAATAAATCCCATGTTAAACTATAATTATTACAATCATCAAAACCACTATTGTTTCACAGATGTCATCATTCGAAATGATACAATCAGACTTTGGAAGTTAGTACTTGAAATATAACACGTTACTATCACTTCTTCAATTTTGTTTGTTTTATATAATTTTGTAAAAAGAGATGAAGTAATGAGTGATCATCTATAATGCTTTTTAATTTATAATTTATTACAAAATTATATTTATGCAATTTGTTATACATTTTTCTTATTAATAAATAGTAAATACTATAAAATATATTGCAGATAATGCATTATAAAAAATATTTTGTTCTATAAATGTTACATATTAATCTGTTTTAAACAAATCCTATTTTGAGAGGGGGAAGAGATTTACTGAACGTTTAGAAATGTAATTCAACTAGCTAAATAAAATATGAGTTGTAAAATAATAACAGATGTGTGAAAATCAATAATAAGATAACATATATTTTAAATATTGTGATATTCTACTGATAATATTTTACCTCATACATTTAATAATAAATCAAATATATTATTTTAATCAAATGCTGATTGTGAATATTTTCGATTATGATAATTATAGTTTTATTACCAGTAATATATGGCATATTTGATGTGAAAAGACAACGAGAAAAATATTTTTGTAACGACGTTACAAATACTTTTCAAACTAATTAATGACACGATTTATCTTTTATTCTTTTCCGTTTAAAAATTGTATAATGAAACTAACGTAACGTATTACACATAACACCTTTACTTCCAACATCTGAAAATAAACAATAATTTATCATAATATTAGTTGTCGATGTATTTCATATAAACAAATGAACCCAACAACTAAAGTTCATTATGTACACAAATCACACTCTTTAAACCATTTTCTTCTAATGACTTGTAAAAATTGTTATCCCGCAAGATTTTTGATGCTGTAGAATTCCGACATAAAAGGATCCAGCAGAAAACTGACATTAGCACCAAGATCTTCTTTCAATAGAAAATTAATTGTAGAATATTATGTTTTTCTTCCTCTTCTTTAATCTTAATTGTCGCCTGAATTCAAATTTAAAAGGGTTGCTGCAAACTTACAACAAATAAGTACGATGAATAATTAGTTGATATAACATTGATTAAATTACCGTTAATGCAATGTGTATTTTAATTATTGATGCGAGAGATATATTATTAAATAAATACTGTAGTTTTAATTTACTGATTATAACAATTTAATGTATATCAGTAGAATAAGTCTCATAACATGTCTAAAAATTAAATTTGATACTCTCGCAGTTTTAAATATAAATTAAAAATATTTGAATTCTATTTATTGTTATTTTTTGTAGATGAGAAATTTTATTTATTTGTATAAGATTTAAATCTGTTCGCTCTAAACAAGAATGGTAATTAAATTTAATAAAATAAATTGGGTTACGAAAGACATAAAAAACATTTGGGTTTTATATAAATTTTATATTATTTTTAAATAATTAATATTTTTCCATGATATAAAGATCAAGCAGTTGAATTAAAATAAATGTTTTATTTTAATGATATTGATAAAAGGGTAACAATTTAATAATGAATTATGAATACGTCATATTAATATTTATGAAAAACAATATTTTTTTAAATTACACGTTGAAGATAAAGTTAGTTAAATAAATTATAAGTAACAATTAAACAAATTACACAGTGTTAAATTTTTATCGTTGACACGTAAACGTAACATCATAATGTGTTCAAATATGTAAATTTCTTACTATTAATAATATTTCAATTAAATCGAATTATTTTTATATATTTTTTCGTTTACGTACCTACGGTAAAATTTATTTCATACAGTAAAATCTATATCGAGTTGTATTAAAAATGTATTAAACATATGTAGAACATTCATATATAAGTTACCTATAGATTTTTATTCCACTTTTACAAATAACGTAAATTTTAATGATATTGATTAGTTATTGTTATAATATTCTATCGCTCAAGTTTAGATTTTCATAATTTAAAAATTTTATATATTGAAGTAGATTTAATTTAAATAACACTTTAAGTATTAAATGTTTAACTTACAATTTACTAAAAAAATTGATAATTAATTTTGAAAAAAATTTTTTTTTTTCAAATTTATAAGTAAATTAATAAAATAAAAAAAATTTTTTTTTTTTAAGTTTCAAACGTGATACTCTCTATTCAGATTTTACTGTAATAGTCTTAGTTTACAAATAACTCACTCTCCAATGTATACACCTTAGTAAGTTCCAGACACTTGTTTGTTGAGTCTTATCATCTTTGTTGAGTTTAATACACTAATAAAGAAGAAAAAATAATAACACATGTTATAATTAAAAGCTTCAGTTAAAAATTATAAGTATAGGATTGATTGGAATAATCATGATAAAAAAATGTCCATGTAAAATTAATATTCATAATATAACACTGACATTAAAAACGTGTGTAATTTTGGAATTATGTTGAGAGAAAATGTGAAATACTATAAAATAAGATCTTTAAAATGATTTAAATCATCAAAATTATTCCAGTCGATCTTAAACTTTTATCTAATTTTATATTTATATCAAATATAATTAAATATATTTAAATAGTTTTCAAATAGTGGCATAATTACATTATAAGTTAATTTATTTTACAATTATTATACATATATTTTATAAATACTATGTACAATAAATACGTATATAAATAGTTTGTAATGAAATCATTAGATATCGTTTCTGTCATAAACATATTTAAATTTAAATAATTACTTCTTTCAATTTTTCCTTATCATATTTAGTGAACGATGGAGATGGCAGCCAGACTTTGACGTTGTCATCAAATCCACTTGTGACCATCACTGGAAATTCTGGGTGAGTAGTTAAACTATTTATCTACATAAGGAATATAAACATTGTTTTTGTAAGTAAAAAAATGACTAATTTTATTTCTATAACTTTGATAAAAAGAATATTAGTTTTTAATCATTTAATTGTATTCAAGTAATTTTAGATTACTTACTTTAGATTACATACTACAGGGTTAAATGATATTATACATGTAACAAAGTTTTTCTACATTGCTTTGTTCATTTTTACCAGTTTTACGTTCATTTATTTATAATATATATTACTGATTATTAAACTACCAGAATATAAAACATAAATTTGTGTTTCAAATCTCAAGATAAAACAATTGTGAAATTTGTAAACAAAATTGCCAATTTAGTTCAGATATGAAACTTACTTTTTACAAACTAAAAAGCATGGAATTATAATTTATTATTAATATTTACAATGATAGTATGGCGTGTTTACTAATTTATCATATATATTGTACTTTATAACATAAAACAGTTTTAAATGTAATAAAAACCCCAATTTAACAAATTTGCATGGTATAATACAATATATTATCAATTTTTGGCATCTAGGATTGTATATTAAAAAAAAAAACTGTACACTGAAATCTATGTTTCATAGAAAAAGACTGTCCTCTTTCCATTTATGATCTTTTAAAGGTTACCATAGAAAGTTTTATAAATACCTTATTTTTAATAAGGTATAATATTAACTAAAACTAAATAAAATAAAAATAATATGCCCAGAATATTATTTTTAATTTTAATAATAATTAATAATGACCACCTTTTTATGTTTATATGATTCATATTTACCGCTCCTTCAAAATCTCCTATCATCCATTGTACAATAGCTTCTGATTCCTTTTCCCATATAAAAATATTTCGACAATCTGATCCAGATATAATATATTCGTTATTTGGTCCAAAGAAGTTTACGCCTTTAACTACATAAAATCAATTAGAAATTAAAATTATTAAATTAATACAATTCATTTAATCATTTGACTAAAATATTTAAGTAATTCTCAAATACATTGTTGTATTAGTAAAAATATACACATCTTTAATACATTCATTTTATTACCTGTAAGAGAGTTTCGATGACCGGTGTAAGAATGAATGTATGATCCAAATTCAGCAGAAGAACTTGTGTCAAATAAATATATATTGTCATCATTGTAACTTGCAACAATTTCTGTACCGTTGTAATTATATAAAGCACAAGTAATGTTAACATAATTATCATGTAACTAGAAGACATAAAAATAACAAACTTATTAAAAAGTACAATTTCCATTAAACACCATAAAAACAATCATTTATACGTAACAAGTATTTATACTAAACTTGTGTTATGTTATGCAAAGTCAGCAACAATATTTCTTATTAACAAATAACAGTTTTGAATATTGTTTAAGTTTCTTAGAAATAAATTTACATTTTAGCAATAAACTCATATACATATAGTTTAATTTTTTTTTTATATAAATTCACTTAATTTTTTATATGTTTTTCTGAATAATCATAGTAGTCAAACTTATGTTCAAATATAATGCATCGCTTGAAATGAAAGGTGTTTCTTTCCAGAATTATCTTTGATAAATATGGCAAAAATTGATTGTCGGTGCTCGAGTAGCGAAAGTATGTTAAATTTTTCTCTATGTAAATTTTGCTTGAATCTAAAATTGAATATTAATTACTGTTGTGATACCACAGATATTAAGCCGAGATATTCGCTGTTAGTTAATGCACAAATTAGTTTTAATAGTCAAACCCAAATTAGACAAAAATTGCAGTTTATTCGAAAAGCCATGACAGAATCTATCTGTGAATCTTAATGTATTTAAAAAGTCAAAAAGGGATTCACGTTTGATAAAACTTTGGCCTTTTTGCATGTCTTTTATGTAATCGGTAAAACGCACATTAAAACACATTTCCAACAATTACATTTAACTACGTAAGAGGTTGCTAGAAGTAATCATCAAGACAAACTACTATTAGTTCAATCTATTAAAATTAATTGAACAAAAATTCAAATTGATCTACACAGTGTATCGAGAGTTCTAATTAGTATATTAATGGGTCATAATTATATGAGATTTCATTGTTCAAAATCGGATAAGGTCTAGTCCACTTTCAGATTTTAAAAGGTGATGGCTGAAAATAGTTGTTCCTATTTTCTGTGATAAGAAAATTCATACACTTCAAAATTTTAGATATTCAGCTTAGAATTTATCTCAGAAACTAATGCGACCAACCTGTTAACTTTTTTGAAGAACAAAAATTTGGAATTGCTCCAGATTTCTCGTAGTTATTATTGTTATTATTATTATCATTATCATTATTACTAAATTGGTTAGCTGCATACGTATGAACTTATCCTTAAAAGATTTAAAAATTATTTGAAAAGTTATACTAATAGTTTTTCAAAATTGTTCTTTTAATAATAAGTTCACACAAATACAATAAGCATTTATTCTTTCCAACATTAAAATGAATGTCTTTTCTTAAAGTTAGAAGTTTCTTTCATTAAAGTAATGAATGACTTTTTGTGAAATTTGACTTAGTGCTCCTATACATTAATAATACTTTTAATTTAATACTTTTATTAATGAACAAAAGTTATTAATAAAAATTATAATTACAATGAAAAAAATAAAACTCACCAGATGTGTTGGACACATTCTTTTAACTGGTATACGACATTTCCGTTTATCATAAATTCGTACTTCATTCATAACTCCAGCAACACAAAATTCATTGCTATCAAGTGGATTTGAATGAATACTGTAAAGTTTAACTTTACTATTACCTAGCTCATTTTTAACGCACAATAATCTGGAAAAGGAATGACATTGAACATTAAATATATAAATACATATAAAATTGAGCTACACTTATAAATTAAAAAAATATAAAAATATAAATAATAACAATATTATTATTTATATAATAAATTTAAGCATACTTCTTGGGAAGTTTTTCACGAATATCTATTGATAAAACTCGACTATCTTCACCAGCAGATAAAATCACAGTAGGAGTTTCAACGTGAGTTGCAAGTTTGTTGCAAGAACTCTTGTGTTTAGCTATCTTATGATGTTTACCAGTTGGAACGTGTAATAATCGTACATGACCATCGCGGGAAGAAGTCACTAATAAATTATCATCATTCATTGGTAACCATTTAGCCTGTAAACAAATAATTTGTAATAAGTAATAGCATTAATTGTTTAATTTGTGATATTCAAATTAATACAAATTAAAACTTTATATTTGTTTATAAATGAAATCGTTAAAAGATTTTTAAAATGTTACAAATATTCTAGTTTTTCTTGAGTAATATGAACTTAATTCTGAAGATAAAGCGCCAGATATTTTTAATAAAAAAATTATTTAACAAAATGTTGTATCATTATCATACATTTTATACAAACTGGTAGTTATGTTTTAACGAATACTATGATAATTATTTAATTATAAAAAATTTT
>JABFOX010001850.1:0-12261 GCA_022817665.1 Axea sp. ZL-2020
TAAAAATAATATACAATTCACAATCCTCAAGTTATGTAGAAACGATGTATACCAAATTATTTTTTCATTATTATTTTATTAAGGATGTTTTAAACTTAAATTATTAATATTAATAATATTATTATAAAAATTTAGTTCTAAAGTAAATTTTTTACATCATTGTTAACACTTATCCTTAGGGGGAAAAATGATGAAACAATTTTGTTCTCTCCCTCTAAAAACAAAGCTTCGAGTCTGAAAGCATCAAATGATGTAATTTTACCAATCTTTTACCAACATTGAAAACATTTTATTTTTGCTTATAATAAATTAATTTTGATTAAAACTTAATACGTTTATTTTTACAAATATATTCCGTAAAATAAATAATAAACATTAAAGTGATACACACAATAATCTAAAATATCAAAAGATAGAAACATAAAGATGTATACCTTCTGATGTTGATCGATGAACGACAGTTACTCGTCTTGGTTCTTCTAATGTAACTGTTAAAATGAATATTTTCATCTTTATTATTAATATATATAATGTAAAAATAAAAAAAGAAAATCTACAGAATGTGTGAAGTGTGTCATCAAAATCTTTTTCAAAATATTTTTACTCTATTTCTCAGAGTTGAATTAGTAATTTCAGATATTATATATGACTTTCTCTAACTACAAATAAACGGGAAAGAAAAATTAAAATTGCCCGTGAAAGTTTTGTAGTCAACGGGTTAGTTTAAGATTAAAAAAAGTGAGATTGGTTTTACAAATGAAAATAAAATGTAAAATAAGTAAAAAGAAAAAAAGGTGCATATTAAAACTAAAAAATCATTAAAGAAAATAAATAAAGAAAAAATTAAAAGATTGAAAGAAAAATAACATTATAAAATATAAGTGCAACTTCAAGTTTTCTAATTATAATATAAAATATTTAATACTAATGTTATATAATTGAATTAAAATATTTAAAAAGTAGTTTTATCTTCATGTTCCCAAATTATAAATGATACATTTATAATTACATACATATACAACATACACAATATATTTTGATAATTTGATTTTCTTTGATTTCTTTTAATTTGTAAAAATAATAGCTTGTTATGAAAATTGATAATTACCCTTATGACGTCCAAAATTGTCTTTCTCTTCTTTGAACACTCGTCTCTCAGTGTTTTTTGCGTTACTCTGTACGGCTCTGAAACAATCAGAATTAATCCATATTAATTAAAAGACCGTTATTATAAAAATCTTTAAAACATTATCCAATATGAAAGTTTCTTTTAATCAAAAATAGTCAAATCAAACAATCAATATAATAATTATATTTATAAACGGATCGTTTTGTGTACATTTGAACTTTAAAGTGGAGATATAAAATATAGAAACATAATACATAAAATAAATTGTATATAAATGAGTAACAAAAACGCAGAATTGATTATAAGTAACAAAGAACTCTAACTTTTTATTCATGGAAAAAATATAACACAATGGTTATTTTCTTAACGCGACTAAGTCATGCGCTTTAAAATTGTTCGATTAAGACCATTTTATAGTATCTTCCACACAATAGCATTAATAATATTTTCTTAAAGCAATAATCAGTCGTTTTAATCGCACTCTTTGCATGAAACTAATAAAATTTTAAAATGAATAGATATTCTTTATAACGCTACTCAGTAGAGCTCAGGAGAAATAATATTAAAAAACTGTTATTAAAAAATTAAAAAAGGGCTTATTTATATTGTCGAAATAAAGTCAATTTTAAACGCGAAATCAATAACTCACATTTGCATTTGCGAGAAAAAATTCATTTAATAAAGTATCAGTAATAAAACAATAAAATGACAATTTGTTTCTATGTACAACAAAATTCTCTAAATTTAAATAAATGATGAGTTATTAACTCATATAAAGAGTAAATGTATGAGTAGAATTTAAGTGATATTAATTTTATCTACAAATATGATTAATTGTGTTAAAATTAGAAAGAAAAAATAGAATTTTAAGATAACGTTAATAAGTGATTATGAAATTTGTTAATGGAAGAACAAATACATGTTTAAAAATTAATTTAATTCTTTTATTGCATTAATTATGTTATATGATAAATGTAGGAGTGTTATAAATTGAATTTATCAGTAATTAATATTTTGAATAACATTGGTCCAATGTTTGATATAGACATTGGTTTATAACTAGAAATTTTGGTTTTATCACCTTATTTGTGAATCTGTGTTATGTGAGTAACTTTCCTAATAAATAGTAAATGTCTCTCAGCTAAAGATTTACAAATTAATGTTATGAGTACCAGGGCTTTTATGCATATTTAATTCAGTAATACAGTTAAAAAGATTACCAAATGAAATTTTCATGGGACTAAAAGTATGATATAAATTAAAAATGAACAGACTCAAACTAATATTTGTATTCGGAGCTTTGAATTGAAATATATGCAATTTTTGTAATCAGTAATATTTACAAATATTTCCGGAATTTAAAGCAAAATCATTATTGCAATGATGTTCAATAATATAGCGTTTAAACTTTTATTTTAAGAGTTATATTTTAATTATAAGTGAAAATGGAATAATTAACACAATTCTAACATATATTAGACAAATAGTAGTTACTAAATAATTATATTTATTTTAGAATACCATATATCTAAATTCTTTAATATCTCATAATGTAGCGACATTACATTTTCAGGTGATAATTGAGGAAAACGACCCTGTTATCAAATTTAAATTACCGCATGTATGCATAAAAATATGTTATACTCTAACTAATGAATTCAATGCATAACTTTGACAGATATTTTTTAAAACTGTCAAAAATCTTTCTTCCCCATTATAATAATTATTTTTTATTTTTTTATTTAAATTATATATGTTTAAATTAATTAACTATATTTCTGTATCATAAATGTTAAAACACAACCACGTTTTGGTAAATAATATATTTTAATCTTTTATTTTCTAAATCTAATATTGTTGCCGAATCTTTTGTTTCTACATTAATTGTAATCAAATAACATACTTTTGTTTCTAAGAAAAACAATACATGGTTTTTATCTTTCAAAATAATTTTTATAAATGAGTGCTTAGAATTATTTGGAAAAAGTGATTCTAATCTAAATCGTTTACATTTTAACATTTCTTTCTATTGTTTTAGTTAGTTGAGTATTTTATTTTATATAAAGTAATGTTTTTGCTTGATTATTCTCAATGAGTCTGTTGGAATTGGCAATCATTTTGCAATAAATAGATGCCAACTCATCTATTATTGATATTAATTTTTGTAATTTGTCTAAAATTAATGGCAAAATGTGGAGCCTGTGTTAACAATCGTCCCGAAAAAAGCCCAAAATCAGTTTTTCAGTTCTCAACATTTCATAAAACTTCATATAAAACTTGTAAACATTAAAATCAATAAATAAAGTGAATACAACAAATATGTCTGAAATATAACAAAAAATTACAAATAAGATGTAAATTTATTCAATGCATCTTGCAAATTAATGGAAAGTATAAATTGAATTCTATAAATTATTTTAATTGTAAATACGTATTTCATTTACGTTAAATATCTTTCTTCCATTAAGATATATTACTGTTTTAAAAACAACAATAATATTGAAAAAATCAATTTTTTATCATAAATTCACATTCTTCACTGTACACTGATAAATTCACGATTTTTTTTTTTAAATTCGAGAAATTAAAAAATATACTTGAATACTATGTATTTTAAATTAATAATTTTTTTGTTTTTCTAGTGATTTTCTGATTTAACTCAAAAATATAGAATAAAAACTATTAATAAAGAAATCACTCGTAACAATGAAATATTGATCAACGAATTCCATGTTATTATTTATTATTTAACACAATAATAGCAATGTTAAAATTGTTCTAAATATTTAAATGAATGGCAAAATACTAAAAATGAAAGTATGTCAATTCTTAGTCGATGACTATATTTAATTATTATCAAAATAATTAAAACAGTTTAGTAAAAGATCACAATGTTATATTTGTATTACGATGTTAGTTTATAAAATATTTTGATTCTCCATAGTGTGTTATGAGCACGTTCTGTACGAAGTATATCAGAGTATGATTATTACTACATAGAAAGCTAGCGAAACTAACTCTCCTCAGAGATTAAACAAAACATTTGTTTATATCAAAAAATAATAATATAAAACTTAAGTTTTATACAAATATTTGATTACTTACTCTTTAACAACTCCTTTAAATGCAGATTGTAAGAGACGGGCAGACTGCATCGGAACAACTGTAATTCTGTTATTCATTCTTTCTGCTCTTCTTTTACTTAGCCACGCTCGTACGTCACCGTCTTTGTTTTTTTCCAAATCATCTATAGTAGTTGTAAAGCACGCAGAATCATCGGTTTTCCTTTTTTCAGATTTCTCCATTGATGATAAATCTTTAAATTTGCTAATATGGTAGACTTCCTTTTCTTTCTTCTTCTTTTTACTTTTTTTTGTGGTACTTGTATGAGGATTACAGACATCTTGCTTCTTATTATCAATATTAATATGAACATTAATATCGTCTGCCTCAACATTATTATCCAGAGTCTCATCACAATAATTTGTCTCTAAGAAATCTAAGTCAAATGAAGTATCTAACAAAATAGCATCATCATCATCCGCATCATCTACCTTTGTTTTCTCCTCTGTTTTGTTTTTCACGTCATCTTTTTTATCCTCATCATTTTTCAGTTTTTTACATTTGTCAGAAATATCTGTTGCTTCTTCTTTCTTATTAAGTTTAATCTTTTTGTTCAGATTAATGGGAACAAACATTTCAAACTTTCTCTTTCGCGCTGCCATAATTGGATCCAAATTTCCTTTAGATTCAGGTAGTGATTTTAATTCGAGTTTATCATGTTCAGGCGATTCTGCTTTTTGAAGTTGTGTTTCCAAAGAAAAGGATTCAGGACAAGGCGAGTGCCTATCTCTGGGCGAACTCCATGGTGAACTTTTAGATTTAAAACACCTAACATCTTCTTGACGAATAAAATTCACAGGTGAAGACTGAGTTGAATGATGAGGTGATTTGCGTGGCGATTTGCGTGGCGATTTGCGTGGCGATTTGCGTGGCGATTTGCGTGGCGATTTGCGTGGCGATCTACGTGGTGATCTACCCGGTGATCTGCGTGGTGATCTACGTGGTGATCTACGCGGTGATCTACGCGGGGATGGGGGGGGTGGTCTGGGGGGCGGTCGGCGGGGTGAACGTCGGAGCAAACGACGGGGGGATCTGGAAGGGGATCGACGGGGGGATCGACGAGGAGATTTGCAAGGAGATCGACGAGGAGATCTAATAGGAGATCGGCGAGGAGATCTGCAAAGTGATCGACGTGGAGATTTGCAGGGTGACTGGCGAGGGGATCTATAAGGTGATCGACGAGGCGATTTGCATGGAGATCGGCGAGGTGAATGACGCCTAGGTGAACGACGACGAGAAAGCGATCTTCTATATGAATTGTATTTTGGAGATGATGATTTGTGAGAAATATCTAATTTAGACATATTTGGAGACTTATCTTTACTTATGTTTTTCGGAATGAGTAAATTTCCATGAGGTTTCGAATTATCCTTATTAATTTGTAAATCCATATCTTCGATAATTTTGTGTAAACTGTTTTCTTCTTCTTTATCAGTCATGAGAAGAATATCATCATCATCTTCTTCAAGAATTCCGTTTAACAGTTGATCTTCGATCTCAGGAGATATAGAACTGGCGGTGGATTTGGTATCCTCATCAAAGGTTTTATTTTCTCGTTTTTCTTTTTCGGAAACATTTTGCATCTTTTTTTCATTAGTCTCGTTATCACGCAAATCTTCATCATCATCAGATAAGCTGTGGTTACTTCGACGTTCAAACTTTGTACCTTGAAGAGCTTCATTTGACGCTGCATTAGTTGCTTCTACTTTTTTATTTACGTTAGAAAAATGATCGACTGGTACGATTTCAATTAAATTAGGATTTCTTTGCACATGATGAAAGAATCCTTTCGAATAACCTGTTGTAAAACCTTTAGCACCATTTTGTTTGTGAATTTTAGTCTGTGTTCTTCCCAAAGAGGAATAATTATGACGATAAGAATTTACTTTATTTCCAGTCTGTTCAGGAGGTGGATTATTACATTTATGTTTAAATCTGCTCATTGTACTTAAGGCAGCTATACGTAAAGCTTCTACATCGTCTTCATCATCATCACTGAAATGTGCCTTTTCATTTATATTCTTCATTGTTACCACCTGAAATTTAATATAAATAGATTAATAATTTATAATATATTTCTTACTTTTGAACAGAAAAATTATTAATATATATTACATTAAATTTTATAACAAAAAGTTGTTTTATTTAATAATAATGTATCATATACATATTTTATACATGTTTATTTTTACATGTGCTTAAGACTGTAAAATATAATTACACTAAAACATATTTTATTTATATTTTTTCAATATGAAATTAACACAATATAAAATATTTATTTTTATATTGCACATAAAAAACGAGTTATTTACATGTATGTGAAATTTCAAATATTAAATTTCAGAGAATGAAAAATTCTATTTTTTTCAATACAACAAAGCAAAATTCAATATAAATAAATATTAACCATTAATTTGAATATTTGTAAGATAATCTCTTTGAAAATTAACCAGTTCATACTAAAATCTCCAGTTTTCGTTATGAAGAATCATAAGATTTTGATTAATACATTTTCTAAATTTGGTAATGGTGAACCTGTACTACTATAGGTTTAATATTTTCATAGTGTTTATGAATATGGCTCTAAGTTCTTTAAGACCAACTTTAGTATTTCTCAAGATTCACGTCTAAGCTCACTACTATTTAATACATTTATATATTATCTGTCATTCAATATGGTGGAAATTATTGAAAATATCAGACGCTTGTAATCAAGTTTAATATCATTGTAAGAATGGTGTATATTTTGTTATCTCAACATAAAGTTAGCTATGGATTACTGAAGCGCACTAAAACATTTATGAGCAAAAGAAATTTAATCAAAGTGTTCAAAGCCATTGCGCAGTAGTCATCCCAACAAAACACATAAGAAAATGTCACCATGTAGACAATTGTGGTTCGTTTAATAATAATTATTTAAAACACAATGGTGCATTACTTAAGAATAATTATAACGCGGAACTAGTTAAAGCTAAATATTTGTTTTTACAAACTGCGATCGCTAAATTATTTTTATTACTTATTTAATAATTTAGACATTTTATAATAGTTAAGCAATTGTATTTTTTACACATTGTGCGGAAAAATCATTCAACTAAAATGGCGTCAAGATGTAACCAAAAAGGTGAGCTACCATCTAAAGCAATTGATTTTCTAATTAACCATAACCAATTTTTCATCTTAGTTTGCTTGTTTTTTTCATTATTTCTATTTTGTGTTATTCTTATTTTCCAATATTTATGATTATTTTATAACACTATCATTAATCTTATTCACAAATAATTCTTGAATAAAATATTTGTTTAGAGTTATATTTGTTGGTGAAAAAGAGTTAGAAACTGTACCTACAACAGTTTCAAGAGTTTTATTTCAACGAGTAAAAGAGGCGTTCAATAATTCCTTAGAAAAAATGAGAAAAATAAATTTATTTTCAATATTACTGACCATGTGATAGGTATAATATTACCTTAAAATAAGTTACAAATACAACAATTCCAAATTGTTTAAAATGTAAATATATATGTATAAATTTGGGAGTTTCTATTATATTATAATAGAAATATTGATTTGTATATTAATAATATCAGTTTGTATTTATAAATTATCCACACAGTGATTATATGAACAAAACAAAAAAAAAAAAATCAAATTTCATACAAGTAAACTAATTTTGCAAATGAGCCACATGGCCAATCAAAAAAAAAAAAAAAATGGTCAATAATGACGAGTTAAAGGTCACCGTTGAGTCTGACCCATCTCAGATTGCCTATGAATTATTGTTAAAGTTTGGTGTTAACAAATCTTGATTGTACAATTTTTTAATTAGAAAATAATTTAATTCCGATAGTGACGTAAAACTGGCATTACATAAATTCATCGATTCTCGTCCACCAGGGTTTTATATTACTAGCCTGAGCAACCTGCTGTTTAAATGATAAAAGTATATAGATAATATGGGTGCATACTTTGATGAATAAAATAATTTTTCGAGATGGTTCTCACAGTTGATGCTAATTTTATTAACAAGCCATGGAGAATGGAAGCATTTTATTTCGATAAAGTTGAATAAATTACATTATTAAGAAAGATTATACTTTTACTGAAATATTTATTATTTCACAAAATGAAACAAAAGGATCAGTATCAGCTTTGAAGGGTAAAACTACGTGTGAGAAAATAATGCTGGATTAAAAAAATTATTAATGGGAAATAAAAATTGAACAAATAGTGAATGATTACAATTATTCACATTTTTGAACTGAAGAAATCATTAAGGAAGACTTGGAACCTCTTAAATGATGGTAATCGAGAAAATGCTAATTACTCCCTGAATTTATCACAGGTCTATTGAAAGCCATCAACGGTATCTTTATTACTTATGTTGTAAGAGATCAGATGGGATATCATAAGCAGTCAGTGCACCAAATGAAAGAGAATCTTATCTAATCAAAAATAAAATACATAAAAAAGCAATTGAATGAATTTTGAAACATCTATTTCTCCATGATTAGTTTTTATAACTTTTTATGTGTAATATGTAATGTATATTGTGTGAATGTAATAATAATTATTATAATAAGAAATTGAATTCCTGAATGTCAATTTATATGGTCATATAAAAAAAATTATGATTGTTCTAAACTTAAGTTTAAATCTAAATTATTATTATTTATGTTTAAACTAAGAAAATGACATTGTTGCTGTGTATATTATTCGTCTAATAATATTATACCATAAACATTGTAACAACTAAATTATTACGAATTATAATTACCATTTTAAGAATGAAATAATATATATTGTAATTCAGTTTTACAGTGTACATTATAAACATGACATTTTAAGTCATAATTTAAATTCCATTAAATGGTCATTAATACTCTGTCTTTATATATATGTAAAATAGATTTACACAACAGTATTAGATTAAACAATAAAAACATCATTCAATGCTACTTTTAATATTTTTTTAATAATAAATATCTTATGATTATGTTCCCAAAAAAAAAACAACATATGTACCTTTTTTAATTGGTGAAATTTTTGAGTTTATGAATATATATCTTTGAAGTGTTCCAAAAGCACTACATGACGTACATACATTATAACTTTATTATTTAATGATTATTCTCTTATTTTAAAAAAATCATTTAGTTGGATTCAATTTGGTGCTTCACAATATCATAATCAACCTAACGGAATATGTAGTACCAGATACAGTATAAGAAAAATAAAATGTAAGATTTTTATAAAATAGGGCAATAAAAATATGTATATATACACAACACATATAAATATAAGTCCTACTTAGCTAATTTTACTGTATCACAAATACAATATGATAATATATATGTAAATATGTTACAATATAAAATTAACCAAGTATAATTAAAGAAATATATAGTTCCATAATTTTTAATGAACAATAGAGACCAAAATTGTTTATATATATATAATTTTATAAAATATATATACAATTTCTTTCTAATATTTTTAAGGTCATTGAAACTTGAATAATTAGATTTTTCAAATTATACTAATGAAAATCAAACATCAAGTGTTTAGTTAAAATTTATTTATTCTTCTCTGACATTTTGGATCTTTTACTGATCTGTTTTCAAAGTTTTATAATTAATAAGTACAATTTCTTTTATTTCTTTATAATGCAAGTTTAATTAATTTTTTGTAAAGACAAAGGAATACATTATTGTTAAATTTTTAACAATTGTCATAGTTATGCACATTCATTTGAATTTTAAAAAATAATATAAAGTTTCTTTTGTCAGCTTTTAAACAAAAATATATAAAACATGGAACATAACAAATAAATACAAATAGAATTTTGAACATAATGTAATATTATCTGAAAGTTAAATTACATAATATAATAAATATAATATTATTAAAGAGCAATTTTTGTCACACTTGTTCTCTCATATTTTTATTATATCTTTCTTAATGCACATTTTTGTTTGTAATTGCACATGCTTTTTTGCAATAACTTATATAAAGGATTTGTTTAATTTATTTTAAATAAATTATATATGTTGTAAGAATAATTTTTTTAATTATTGCAAAAATTATTGGTATGTACAATTTTCAATTTCTGATAATTCAGTATTTAAAATGTCATGTACATTTCATTTTAATATATATTGTGATGTACTAATAAAATGTCTAAATAATCAAATATTATTAATATATTAATTATTAAAAATACAACAATATTGTCAAAGTATTTTAACATTTAATTCAAAATTATATATATTTGTTTATATGACTTTGTTTTTTTGTTAATTTTAAAGGAATACTTGTTAAAAGTTTTAAAATACAAATACTTTTTTATAATTATTCAAATTCTTTTCAAATTTCGAATTTAATTTACATTTATAATATATATAAATATTTGTTTATAATATATACTATATTTAAAAAAACATATTAAAATAATATTTACACAGTAAAAACAGATAAGTACTGATAAAATCTTTAAAATATTTTGTCATGAAATATATGTTATATTAAATGTTCATTTCACAGATGTTTCAGAAGTTGAGCAGAATCCAAAAATATTTGAAGAATTTTCTAGAAATTCATTGTTAAAATAAATGCATTTGAATTTAAGTTTCCTTAAAATATCCATAATAGTTAATATATATATTGGTAAGTTTTTTTTTATAATCATATTTCAATATCATTTTGTATTGGTAAGAAAATATTTATAAAAATGTAATACTACTTACTAATCTTCAATAGAACATAATTAATAAAGCACAAAAGAAACAAAATTATACACCTTTATAAAAATAAAATGCTGAACAATATTTTAAATTTCAATTAATTAATTAATTAATTGTGGTCAATAAAACGAATTAATTAATCATTAGTAATCATTGGACCTTTTTAATAAGTATCAGAATATTTATATTTCATTTAAATTTGAATACTATTTGGTTTATTTTTGTAATAACATTGCATTCATTATACCGTTTTAAATATGTAACGAAGCTTAAAAATATTTTTCATATTAATGTTATGTATTCAATGCAAATTTTAATAAACAAATTTAAGCATCAAGAATGATATTTTGTTATGAACAAAATAATTTATTACTTCGAAAAACCTTGTATTATTACTTTATGGAAGTATCTACTGAGACACAAAAATGTGGCATGCAAACGCTCAGAACACAATATGCTATGTTGGCAAGATTGTTTATTAGTTTTGTTAGGTATTTTTTTTATTTATATATTAAAATCAAAGAATTTTGATTATGTTGTAATTATTAAGCAACGTGAATTTCGTTAATATTATTTATTTCGAGTTAAAATCGTTATATTTCGTATATCATTATAGTTTCGTGTGTCAATATAATATCGTGTGTTTTGAGTGCTTATGGAGTCATATGTCACGTTTTTGTCTAAAAGGGCATGTTCTTATTTTAGTTACAACTTTGACAAAATAATGAAATAATATCAGCTACAATTATTTTTACACAGCATGTAAATTGTTTAATTAATTACAAATATTGGACATTCAAAATATCTAGACAGTATTAATGTAGCAATGGTATATTAGCTGGCTATGTATGAACAAAATAAAAAAAGTATGATAAATACAAAATATAAATTGAGTATATTACTTTTCAAAAAAACTTAACAGAAATTATATTGAAAGAAACATATTTAGATTCTAACAAATAAATTTGCTTTTAAATGATAATAAAAGATCATGTTCAAAATAAAGATGAATTGTACAAAGCCACTTTGTTATAAAATAATAATACTGCTGGTTCCAATAATGTTTACATATAATATACAAACGCACAATCAACAGATCTGTTTAAATAATTGGAACATTTAAAACGAAAAGAAGTTTTATATACTTTAAAACAACCGAATTAGACTATATGAATAAATATTCGTAGGCAAGTTGCTTTTGATGTAATGTTTAAAATTATATTTTTCATAAGTACAAAAATTTTACTTTTTCATTTTTTATAACAG
>JABFOX010001851.1:0-12260 GCA_022817665.1 Axea sp. ZL-2020
TAAATATGATTACTGATAAAACAAAATTTCGTTTAAAGTAATTCGTTTAATGCCATCATGATTCTAATATTTCAACAAAAACTAACAATTTTCTAGTCGTAATTTTCGTTGTCAAGTCATTTATTTTTTCATGTATAATAGAAATTATATATTTTCATAGAATATCACGTATATATTAAAATTTTCCTACTGGTATTTTATTCATATGAACAAATATATGAATAAGTTTAATCAGAAAAATGGATTCAGATACGTCATACATACAAACAAATTCAAAAATAAAATTGTATGTAAAAATTGGAATATTTGAATTCAATAATGAAACATAAAATATAAATATTATTGAATATACAACACAAAATTATTGTTCTCAAAATTAAAACAAATTACACTTATTGGAGTTTTTGATTTTATATTTAAGAAGTAAATAATAAATTAAACATTCATTAGTGGTAGTTCAAATGTTGATTTAATGTATTCAAGTTTTAAGAGTGTATAACAGAAAATAAAACATATTAAATATGTTGTAATAACTTAATAATCATGATATTAGGCAAGAGCAATAGTGTTCAGTATTTATAAATTTATGTACTTATGAACTACTTAGTAGTTAAGTTTTATAAAATACTAAAAATAATATAAAAAGTAATAAATGTTTAATAAACTGAAACTATGCAATAAAACATTTGGTTAAATATAAAAGATTCGCAATAATTTTAAACATTGTTTTTATTGAATATTTTATTTTTACTTGCCGTCAACGTTATAATACATAAGACATTCTGATGCATAGAATCAATTTATTGGTTTTCTATTAAATTATTAAAGGTAATTTTTAACGAAAATTTAGAATAATCTGCACAGTTTATAACACAGATACGATGATAGTTGTTTATTTCTTGAACATTTAATTGAAAAATATTTAAAAAAGTTGAAAAATAATTCTTGAAATATATTTTATACTGTGTGATGAATGAAATATAATTTAATACTTGAAGTCTTTAAATTTAACAGCAATATTACAAATAATTATATGTCATAACAAACACTTAAAGCACGAAAAAAAACTGAAGAAGAAGAATTTCGAAAAGGTTGTTGGAACAACACAATAAATTAAAATAACATTTTTACCAGAGTAAAATTGACATATTTATATAATTATATGTTAAGATAATATTTCATTATTTATTATATATTACCGTATTATATATTTGTCATATAACATTTTTACTCAAGTTTTTCTTAGTTACTGAAAAACCATTATTTATTGAATATTTTATTTCGTGTTACAATGTATCTTATCTGAAATAGTATGCAACACTGCCTTACTAATATATTGCATTTTTTTGTTTTACTCGGCATGTCATTTAATTTTTCATGAACATACAAAATATTTAAATATACTTCCACACACAATTTGTTGAATTATTTTAACGAATATTTTTAACGAAGTATTGTAACGAAGAACTGTCACAAATTATTATACGTTTGACATTATATTTTTATTGATGCAAATCTATTTTTCATCTTAATTTATTAAATTTAACATGTGTGATACCCTAAAGTACCCGTCAAAGAGATCAACCTCTTTAAGATTCTGTTACCGAGCGTAAGACTTTGCCAAATGCATTCACGGTTCACCGTGCGCATTTTGTGCATCGACTGTTGGAACACGCATAACATCGTCTCTAGCACAAACATGCAGGGCCATGAGTAGTCACTGAAACGCACGAGGGAGTTAAGTCGACTAACAACGGAGCCGAAGAAGCAGGTTGTTGAATGAAGCCGGCTTGCTCGGTATTGATCGCCCCATCCTCGCGCCACACGAAGAAACAGCTTCCTTTTTTGATTCGCTTTGACCCTCTTTGCAGCCTTTAACTCTCTCCATCTCATTTCACTTCTTCCTATCTTTGTCATGCTCTTCCTCTGTTATTCCCGATTCTGTCCCCGCGAGCAACCGACAAATAACACCAGAGAAACGAGCCTGCTTTTCTCAGTGTCAAGGTTGGGTCAGACAACGAAAGCCTCTTTGTTTCCACGATTTTTCATTTGCAACAGTTTGGAAATATTTCGCATTCACCGAAGGAAATCGTCCAAATAAATTGACCCACCGAAACAACCGCGATTAAGATGCTGTGGGTTAATGGAAAAAAGAAACGTTGCGGATGAGTAATGAAGATGATTATTGGCATAGTTTATACGAAATAAAATGTACGTCGGAGAAAATCATGGAGTATAATTAAAATGAAATAGCCCTATTTGTTATTTCCTTTGGGCATGTCTATTTTTGGAATGCAAAATGACTTATTTGCAGAACCTATTTGTTGGTTGTATTCGTAACATTAAATAACTCAGTTTTCTTTGCTTCGTAAATCACTTGTTTTTAAATAAATATGATTAATAATGAATATTTGAATGAAAATGATTCATTCTATGTAATATGTAAATTATAGCATTTCCATCAATTTATGCTTCTTTCATAAATCAAGAAAGTTGCTTTTTAAAACAATTTTTCTAATATGAGAGATGTGAAAAATTGCATTTTTGAAGGTATCTTTAAAAACTGAAAAATGATATGAAATACTGCATTTAACATTTCACAAATCAATCGTTATAAATCAATTCCTACGTTTTGATATTGATTTTTCTTAATAAAATTAGTTTATCTATTGTAATAATTATTCTTAACATAAACTTATTTTTTAAAGTGAATTTCAGGTTCTTAGAACTTAAGTTATAAATCACTGAGCATAAATTATTAAAATATTGATATAATTTTGTTGTATTATTTCCGTATCTCTATCCTACCCAAAATAAAAAGTTGATAGCACCATGAATTATTCAGAAGATTTGAAAAGTGGAAACTTTGCTATACTTCGTAACAAGTTATAATGTCACATGTTCTTGAGTTTACAGTTTACTACAAATTTACTAATTCAAAAGACGTTTTTCTGTATCTGGTAACAATTAAAATAAAAAGTATTAATTAATACACGTTAAATACATGTATTAAAAATAACATGTTAAATATAGTTTCCAAGTACATTAACATATAAATACATTGCCAAGAATTTTTGTTTCGTATAATCCAAATGAGAATATTCAGTATACTTTTTATTAACAAAGTATCATATAATGTTTATGCTATATTTATTAACGAATAGATATTTTTTAAATCTCACTATTTTAATATAATTAGTATTGCGAAATTAATAGGTAATTTATTGTTTCTGTTTATTAAATATTTAATGTAGGTATGGTTAAAATAAATCATATGAAGAATTGTTCCAAACATTATACGATCTGTAAAATGAGTTATTAAGTATACATTTCTACTCCTTAAAATATTAAATTCCACAGATTTACATCAGACGTTGCAATAACTATGTTTATATTTTTTAATTAAATAATAACCTAATAAGAATAGATTTAATTTAAAGCAGATGAATGAAATTTATACAAACTAATCCACGTTGATGAATTCCATATTGAAGAATGGCGAAATGTCTATTATGATAAAAAATAATCCAGTTTAATCAGAGACATCGGTTCTATGTAATTGCAACATTGATTCAATGTGGAAATAAAATCGTTAACTAAAATTTACGAGCATCAAATCTACGTGAATACAATATTGAACGAAAACTACAATTATGAGAGGAATCTGGATTTGAAATTCTATTTAATAAAAAAATTCCAAACTCGAAATATCGGCTTAGTATGTAAGAAGCCTACTTTAATACTTTTAAATTATAATTCGAAGACATGAGTATATAATACACCTCCGAATGGATTTGCATTTTTAAAATAAATTTCTACAAATTGAGAAGGTTTGCATGAAAAAAAACACCATGGATTACACTCATAAGTATCATCTACGCTGATTCGATGTTAAAAAATTTCACTTTTAGTTTTACTTTCCATATTGGTTTAACGTTTTGTCTATAACGTCTATCATTAAAGTAAATTCTCTACCTTTAAAGGGAAAATTTCTCCATTTTTTCGAAGTGGAATTTATGTATTTTCACTTTCAGTCTGCATCAATTCAATATTATGAGCATAAATCGTTCGTTTTCAATAAATTTTAATTCAACAAATCTCATATATGCGGGAATAAATATAAAAATCACTTAGGAGACACAGGCGAAGGGAGCGTTATAAATTAATTAAATTTAAATATAGCTCTGCAAAGTGGTGATATTACAATAAAATAAATTATTACTTATCATTATAATAATGATATGCATTAAGTATAATGAATTATTGCACAGTAATACTGGAAAGTGAATAATTGAAGATGAATTATTTATATTATTATATATTATTTATACGATTGTGAAATTGTTCTAAACTATGTAATCAGTAAGTCAGATATGGTGATATCAGTCTTTCTCATTGTCTGAAACATTTCATCGTTACAATAATGTAAATAAGATAAAATTAATATATATCACTTCATAAAAAGCTGCTTCATTTCTAATATATTTCCTTGTTACATAATTCTTTTTTCAATTCAGCCTCAAAACAAAAATGTTAAAGTAAATTTACTGTTGGAAAAAATTGAAATTTCACATAATTCATTTTTTTTTGGTGTATTTTATACTTTATAAGTATTAATATGTAATCAGTTAAAAATTGTTTGCATAAAGCAATATTTAACATGTAATAAAAAAAACTCTATTACATAATAAAGTTAATAAATGTGTAGGTTTATATAACACAAAAACTACCGTTATAACTTTTATATACACCGTTCACTGTTTAAAAATATTTTGTTTCATTAACAATACATTTTTAAACAAGATTAAATCAAAATGAAAAAATCTACGAACATCTTTTTCACTATCGACTGCTCATCTAGTACTAATGTGAAAGTTCATTATTACAAATTGAGCATTGATCCCTTCCTATTTTGATTCACAACTTTCATCATGTTAGTTACAAACATAAAATTGTAAGATATTAATAACAAGAAAAATGTAACAACTGTGGTGAATCTGAAATAAATACTGAAAGAGAGAGGGGGGGAGGGAGAGAGTAACACAAAACAATAAAAAGTCATGCAGAATTATGTTACTATAATGAGGACAATGATGTAACAGAATATGTTGTTCTAAATGTGTGTTGTATATACTTATTTCTACTCTAATCAAGAAAACGTGTTGTTTTAAATATTTTTTTCTATATCACATAAAGTTATATTTGAGCATAATTATTATAAATTATAGTCTTGAGTAACAACATTGAATGGGTGAATTTATGTTTATAATTCTTATATTATTTTATATTATAAATATTCCGCAGTATTGACAAACGGTAATTATATCATATATAGCATTTTATATAAGAAAGTATATATAAAAATAATGTCATTTCCAGACAATAAGTTTAAATGGTAAAATAAAATATAATATATCACTTTTCACAAATAGAGGATCTATTTTTTTATATTTCCCATTTTTTTGCTTTTACAATTACTTCGGATGCATTTAATGAGATCCAATAAATGATCGTAGCACAAAACTACCACTGAACATCGGGATAGTTGACTCGTACCAAATTTGTGGAGTTTCGATTGGTTGTATAAACGTCTTTTGTTTTCACAAGTAATGCATCTAACAAACCTCTTATTTCAATTTTTAAATACTACAGTCAATAATCACTCGTGGAAAAACATTAATCTACAAAAATATTGTCAAATTCCCTGTGTATAGCATAATTAATTGCTAAATCGAGTGTTAAATCAAAGCTAAATAAATAATATCGTTACGAAATATATAATCGAAATGGTTTCTGAAGCAAATAATTATACTAAAAAATAATGTAATATATTGAACACTTGTTATATAATTTATATTATAACATTTTAGAAACTATCTATAAAATTCTAGGTATAATAAAAGTATGAATAATTCCATAATTTTTCAAATTATAACCATCAAAATGTTCAGTGGCGTTTTACTCTTAGTTACTAACAAAATCAAGGATAATTCATATTGGACTCCATCCTAAAATTACATTATCAATCGTGTTTCCATGAACTCCGGCATGAATAGTTATTGTTTTAAGTTATACTCGTGTTATAGTGATACTTTGTGGTCACCTAAGACAATGCTTTGGCATGCACTAATAATAACTCGAAGTTGAGTTTTGCATATCTAACCATTAACATTGCTTACCAAGTTATCACAATATTAATGAGCATTTAAATCTAGTATTCTTTTCAAATAATGTTCGTCTTAATTTTAAGACTCGATTATCACTATGTCTATTATCTATTGTTCGAACTACGTTATTGTACCGCATAACACATTCAGATCCGAAGTTGTAGCACGAAATCCATAATTTAATGGTATTTCGATGATGCACATAAGCCTTATTTGATGTTAAAAGTAATTCGTGATTAAAGTAAGTATCTACTTGATTTAATTATGATAGTAAAAGATTGTCCATTGGTGTAACTGTTTGCCTATACAACACCATTGTCAGAATAATAATATGTCAGGTAATAAAATGAATATATACAATTCCAACTTAATATATTCGCATAAATGCGTGTATAAATACACCCTTGTGTTGTTTCTATCACTTCAAAATACGAAATTTGTTTCACATATTTCTTTTTCAACG
This sequence comes from Axea sp. ZL-2020, assembly GCA_022817665.1. NCBI lineage: Eukaryota > Metazoa > Arthropoda > Insecta > Hymenoptera > Scelionidae > Axea > Axea sp. ZL-2020. The sequence goes on from JABFOX010001851.1 coordinate 6,631, forward strand.
ATTTTCTTCGTTTGATAGTTTTTCTTAAATTTTGTTTCACAACATACTTGTTTTTCTTATGTTACAAGGGTTTATCTTTCCGTATGTTTTCCTCCTTTTATTTCTTTGTTCCCACGTCTAAATAATTCATCTAAAAAAACTCTTAAATATCCGTGTTTTTGTTGATTAGAGTTAATAGCGAAATCTTTAAGCCGACTGTTACTACATTTATAATGTATAATATAGAGACAATGAATAGGATAGTGATTATTCATTATATATATAAATTTAATAATTGTGTGATACGTATAAAATATTCTTTAAAGCGTAATTTTACAGTTACGTATTAGAATGATACAGAATTTCCCAAGTCAACGGTTATTTTAATTTGAATCTTATCAAAATTATTTCTCATTAGTAAAATATATCATTTTCTTAAACATATTGTATTTTTTATTTAAACTCATATAAATTTATGAGTTTTACATTGAAATTCCTTCTGTTGTAATTTTTGTAACATTTGGTTCAGAACGATCAGCCTGGACAATCATTAATGCTGCAAAAATGTCAATTAAAGTAGTAATTTATTCGGATATAACAGAGTTTCTTTTTTTGCTCAAATTAATTCTTGGATTAAATCCAACAACTTATTCACAGTTTAACCAAATTTTCTGTATTAATCATGTTACAAAATTTAGCGTAGTATTACCAGGATAACATTTCACACTACCACTTTTACTAATTGATTATATAACACAGAACTCAGATTTAATCGTTTTTAACCGTTCTTCGTAAATATCCAGCAATTATTTATATGTTCTTATGAATTCAACAACCTTGTATTTTCTATATTTTTCTAGTTTTACATTATCAGACATTTGTATTCATAGTGTTAATTACCAGAACTATCATTTTGACAAAGCAGCCTAGTCAGTTCATATTATATTTCATCACGTTTAATAACGATATTTAATTAATAATCCTATTAAAAAAATAATTCGGTCGGAATCGAGTATCTTTTTTTTTTTCTTTTTCATTTCTTTATCAGCCAGAATAGTATTATGCTTATTGAATATTAATTGTCCAGATTTAAAGATTGGAGAATTCCAAAGAATTTGTTTTCTCCGATTGTCAACCATTGACTTAGTATTCTTTACAGTCTTCGGCACAATGGGGTTTTTATCAACTTTAGAGTAGCATCAAAGATGGTAATAAAAAGCTCTAAGCACTGTATTGTACCAATCAACATAACTCTCAGACCACTTCCAGATAACACGATTACCTTCATCTTAACAGGCAAAAATTAAACCTTCTGTTCTGACTTTAAACCAAAAGATTCTAAGAAACGGAATATAAATCCCTCTAAGAGCTGCTTTTTCTTCATAGCTTTATAAAACTAACTATGAGGATAGTTACTTATTTGTTTACCATACCTACATCCTGTAATTTGATTTGTATTGCAGATAGGCATTTATTAATATTTTATCTAGGGTATAGGAGAATGTAAGAATTATTCTCTCCATAATAGTGGAGATGTATTTGTAGTTGGAGGACGCCTACTTAAGTTTGTACTGCATTATATAAAAATTATACAGATCAAGAAATTGCTAAAACATTGAGTGAAAGTTTATACAAACAAATAGTTTATATATAATTTAATGGATATTGGTGACAAAGTATTTCTTGTCATTATGTATGCACAATCACCGTCTACAAGATCAGTAGTGTGTAAAGTGCGACGTTTTCACGAAAAATTTGAAACACTATGTTGTTTTTCAGACAGCATTAGGAAAAATGGACCGCATACGATAGACGAGTTCGGATTTATTTGTATGTTACATAAAAACATTCCATTAATGGCACATTCGTGGTGATCGTGGTGATGAGCAATGCATAGAAGGGATGCCCCTCTTTTCAATATCGTATAACAAACGTGTTCACAAACTCCCCAGTTTTGTAAGAGATACACCTTAGGGACACGAATTTTCGGATGATAAATGCGATTTATCACCATTAAAGGATGAATTTTAATGTTCGGATTTTTTTCGACACAATGAATGATATCTTAAGTTCAAAAAAAAACATGGAAATGGTAAATATATTCATAATTTTACTGTCCCCAGATAATCGCGAAGACCAAATCTTACTCAATAAACGTGCATACGTGTCACGAAGAATCTCTTTAACTACTTTCATTTCCTAGACGTACCGTTGTTTTACGCCCAGATAGGGAAAAGACTCTGACTTCTAAGTTTTTAATGCCGGTTCTATCTACGAGAGTTAAATTTTTACTCTTTTCATCTACTTGTTACCGTTTAATATACAGAAAAGCAAACTTATCATATTTCAGCTCTATTTCGGTACCTCAACTAAATTACTCAACTACCCTTAAAAACAAATGTTAGTCCACAATTGAAATCGAACAATTTAAGGTGGTTTGTTGTAAGGCGATGAATTGTTTACCTCTTACAAAAATAAAATTTGTTAATAAAATACCAAAAAAGCTTCACAAAAAATAACAATTTTTAAACTAAATCCGAAATTTAGTTATTGAGGTAATGGATAGGTTTTTTGTTATCACGATGAAAGCAATCTCTGTTCAGTTGTTATAAAGTCAATAACGTTTATTTAAATATCACTAACATATTTTTTTCTTATATATTGCGTAGTAATAAGGAAATCTTGAATCACGCATTGCGATGATTATACTGATGCATTATTGTCGTATCACATACTGTTAGACAATGACAATACTTTGTCTCAAATTTTCATTTGTGGCAGATGTGATCTGTAACAATTTGTGCTTGAATTGTAATCAAATTGTATGAGTAGGATAAGCATCTGTAGTTTTGAAAGAATATTTAGTTTCGAATGAATTAGGAAATTTTACGCCGACGAGAAGCCACAGAAATGAAATTAGATAAGATGTTAAGAATTTTATTCGTTTGTTCGAATATTGAAAATTCAAGTTTAACGACTGAGAAGTTAAATCTTAAATTTTAAACGTATATTTATTAATAACTGAATCAAAATTGATTAATTTTTTTACTTTTGAGTAGATATTAATTTTCAGTATTTATCTATTGTAGTAGTACAGTGGAACTATAAAGTTTTACTACGATGTTTTGTAAGAGGATAAAACCTGCAAGAGTTATTAAGTAAGGTTATGATTTAGACTTTCAACAGTATATAAGATTTAAGTCAACCTAGAAAACTGAGTATGAAGTAATTTGCGTTAATTTAGTGGAACGACATCCAACATATTTACAGTTATAGCACATAGTGCGATATAGTTAAAAATTATAGTTTTAGAGAAATAAATTTATTTGGTTGTGCAATATGTGCAATATTAGTCATGTGATACATGTAAATTATAATCATCAAATAATTTGTAATTAAATCATTTTTAGAGTGAAAACCTGGTTTCTATATCAATTTTTGATTATAAAATACATGAATTATTAAAAGAAATTTCAATACTTATTTATGATTGCACTTTTCACATTTTTCGTTGTTAACAATAATCATTATTAAATACAGTAGGCTTTAAGTTTGAGATTTATTTGGCATAATGCTGTTTCTCGACGTTCATTTTATTGGTTTCAATTTCGGTAGAATGTTACTACTTTATGTAAAGTAAAGGTGATCTTGGTGCGTCCGATGATTCTGTCATTTGCACAAATTTCGTCGAATTTCTCGAAGTAATAAAAAAAATAAGAGAATCATTAAGATGTAACTTAAAAAGACAATGAATCTCCGTGTAATATGTCTTTGCTATACATAAGCGCATCAGTGTTTATTTTTAAATTATCATATATAGGAAATTTTGAGTTCGAGTGAATATTAATGAGTTACGCATTGAATTATGTTTTCATGGATGTTAAGGAAAAGATATTAGACTGAAAAGCACGTGTCTACTAACTATAAATTCCACAATTTGTTAAGTGGTATAACGAATATTATTAAATAAAATGTATGCTTATTAAAATTTTCTTGACCTGAAACCATTTGCATCGAATTTTAATGACACAATTCTGGCATCATTTCTCTTTGTACTACAATTAACTTCTTGTACCAGCCCAATTATGGACTGAATTCTTAGCTAATTTACCTTTGCGTACCTACAAATAGCTAACTTATATATAAATACCGATCTATATATAAAAAGCATTTTTCTAATGAGAAGAGTTACACGAAAATGATATAATCACATATCTTTAATCAAAGTAAAATGTGTAGTCTCATCAACTCTGTAACTTTTTCCTAATTTTAATTTCATAAAACGATTGAATTTCAAATGTTTGTTTGTTGAATTATAAAAAACCAATATTTTAGCACGAACACAAAAGATTTAATTTAAAAAAACTAATTTATAAACAAATTATAGTGGAAAGTGTTTACAAAAATTTTTTTCAAAGGGAATAAATATTTTAAAAGATTTAATAACAGAACGTATGTATATATTAAATTTAGAAATCTTATTAAAATTTTAAAAATATACTCCTACTATTTTCACCACTTGCTCAAAATGTTTATTTCCAAGTGTAATAAACAACAATATCTTTCCGAGCAATTAATCAACACAAAATAGTAATATTGAAAAAAAGGAAGAACGTGATAAAAAACATGAAAAACTTGATAAAGCACCAGTGCCTGTATTTGGCTATATTCTGACAAAAAATCTCTATAATAAGAAACACTATTTTACACAAATATTTTATACTAAACTGAATGTTTTATAAGTAAAATTTGCATCAAACTAACATATGAACTTTAATATATCTATTAAATTTATTAAATTAAAGGCTTTTATTATCATATAATTTTATAAATTTAATATAATATTTAATAAAAATAAAAAAATGTTTTACTAACAAATATTTTACATACAATGATTTTAAAATCAATTTCACTGAAACAATAAGAAGTAAGTTGATAGCAAGAAAAAATTGAAAAAAATTAATATCGTAACCGTAAAAAAGATGTATAAATATATATTTATTTTGGCATTTTTCACATGCAAATAAGAATCATCAAATATATTTCATACAAATATCAATTATTGTATTTAGTATTTAAAATAGTACCTGAATGTTTGGCTTAACAAGTCCATAAAGAATGTGAAATAGAAGAGTATCAAAATTGATAAAAGTGTAAATACTCTCTATTGAAAATTAAAAAGTAGTATTAATATTGATATTATTTAGTTACGAAAAACCTATTTTTTATTTTAAAGAAATGCAACACCATTGTAAAAATTATTTAAAAATGTATGATCCAAATAAAATATAATAATATAATAAATGTGTATTAAAGTACAACAAATCAGGGATTTCCACAATTTCTACAATATCATATACTATTCAAAATAATATTTCATGAAATGTGTATATATATGCCTTATAACTATGAACAATAATCAATGTAACTTGAGACAAAGAAATTTATCAATTATCTTGAAATGTACATTTTGTATACTACAAATAAATTTGTCAAATAATGCTTTCTTTGTTACCTAGGAATCTGAATAAAATATAAATAACGCATATTCAGAACCGCGTCTTCTCTCACAATATTGTTTTAATTGAAAGTCCGGATTCAATAAGAGGACTTGAGTGCGATGAACAGTAGAAATGATTTTTGAAATCATG
>JABFOX010001852.1:0-12260 GCA_022817665.1 Axea sp. ZL-2020
TTAAGAAATTGTATCGCCTCTTATGGACGCAAACTTACGTATAAATATCAATCAAGGATTATCACACAATCTATAATCTACATTAACGCAAAATATTCACGAGACATAAGTATTTGAATAATGCAAACGACTATGTAGTCATGGTGATGCAAGCGTCTTGTATACTGATATGGGTTTTCCGCTATAGTTTGAAGGTAATACAAATGGTGGTATATTTTAAATAATGTCAGTACTAGTACAAGTGCTTTACAATGATCTAAAACAAATTTGTTTAAACAAAACAAACACACATTCTTTTGAAATAGTGACAATTGGAACCAAAATACGTGTCTACCATGAAATCATGAATTTTATCAATAAAAAATCGAAACATAACCACTGCATATGGATTATAATAGTTTTATAATATAATCTACTTCCCCGTTTATGGTACAGCCACACAGAAATTAACAGGTCAATACCAGCATGTCGGAAACCTTTTGACGACGATTGACAAATAATCAAAATAAAACTCCGTTAAATCTAAAATTGGTATCAGTATAAAAATTGTAATGATTGTACAGAGATGCTCTGTCACTTGTAAATTATCACATAGAGAAGTCACATAAGTAAAGCATATATGGATTATGTGTCAGTTTTACATAAGCTATATATTATTCACATTACTTGTACATTCATCACAAAAATATTGTACATTATATACCTGAATTGCAATTCGTTCGTTACATGAGATATGTTTAACGTATACGTTATATATATGAGATATGCATGGAATAAATTAAAACATACAAGACATATAAATTATATATGATATATACAGGTCATATATAACTAATATGGGTATTTTATATCAGTCTGTTATGGGGCATGCATAGAAAATAAAAGATTAGAATATTTTTTCTTAGGACAACATAACACTTATTAGCCAGTATTAACGTATATAAGCGTTTCATTTCAAAGCTCCGTTAGTACCGTAACTAATGTCGTACCAATGCTGAACCGCTCATAACCACTGACAATATTATACATGAATAGTACTTTATATAATATTGATAATACTTTATACCACCAGTTTTAATAGCTAGTTGAAACTTTATAAACCACATGCAGATTTCATGTTATTGAGCCACTACCATTTCAAAAATAACACTGATTTTTCAGTATCCTTTTTTAGCGCGCATAAAATCTATAGAAGTCCACTTATTGGACATTTTACAAAAGTTTACAAAAATTCGAAGGGTTAAATAAAAACGGAGAAAAACCTTCATCCAAGTAAAATAAAAATAACACTTAATACTTATTCTGTATAGTTTTTATGATTTTCTCTATTTACACTTTTACCAGAATAACAGACACTGAAAAATTTCAATGTAATTAAATGAATTATTACAAGTAAAAGTAATTGTATAAATGTAATTTTAAATATAACTTATAGCCAGTCTTCACTTTACATGCTACACAACATTTGCATATACATTACAATATATAAATTATTCCATAAAAATCTCACTCCTAATTAAGTTATTCTCGTGAAAAGTTACATTATACAACATCGGAAAATTATACTTCATACATAATTGCATTATGTACAGCATAATATTATTAATAATATCTATAAAATTTGCCATGCAATAATTCCTCAGTATCGTTATTAAAGGTCTAATTTAAATTATAATAATACACAGATGTCTTTTACATGGACGTTTTTCTTTGCACAGATATTTTTTTTATTTTAACTCGTTATTCACAATCTGTAGTTACTATATGATATTCCGTTATTCATTTGTACAAACTGAATATAATTCAGTTACGTAAGATGAAGAAAAATCGTAAGCAAAGGAAAAGTCATGTGCATCAGTGTTGGAAGAAAAGGAAGCGATGCTACGGTGCCGTGGGCATATTTCCCATCCGCGCCGGTAACCAACCCCAGTCAGTGCCGAGTTTCCTACTATTTTTATAAACGAATTACACGTGAAAACCGTATGCCATGACAAACTTCCTTCCAGACAAGAAATTACATCACGATTCAAGTTGTACACTTCAACCATTTTTTAGCACTTGTTCATCAATTTAATTATTCTTTCATTAGCCTTGCATTATAAATTCTAAGATTTTTAATTTTTATTGTTACAGATTTGAGGCGGTTCGTTAATCACGACTGAACTGCAACTTATGGTAAAATATTACTGTAAGTAAGGCAAACTCATTAATTAATTGCATATTTTATGTTAATTAAACCAGCTTCACAGTTAAACAAAGACAATGGAAAATATCACGCATAATGAAGTTTTGATTGCAAAATCGCTTGTTTAGTTGCAACCGAACTTATATATCAGTGTTTAATAAAGTATACCGATGTTCACACAGACCGTCGTTAACGAAATTACTTCACATGTGTCCAAATGGCGAATGGAACAACTCGCAAAAGAAGATGAACGAACTAAAAATTACCGTCACTTTCAAAATAAGAGCGAGAGTGAAGAAATCAGTGTTGATTCACTCTCACAATGTTGACAGTAATTTCGGTAATTCTAAGCGTCAAGACCACTAAAAGGGTAGGCAAGTAAGAAAGCAGCGTCAGACAAAAAAATGGAATGAGAAGACCATAGCTGCAGTTTCGTGTTGTTTCTCTCGAGGAAACGGAGACACGCCTGGCTTGTCGTTTATTTGCCGCTACGTTCCTTCTTTCGCATTCAACCAAAGTTTACCATCCCAAACTAACAGTTTTACCATTTTCACTTCTGTTAATTTAACTAATTTTAAGTAACTAGCGAAAGTTGCAGTATTTAAAATCTTTTTTTCGGGAAGTGCATAAATCTTTGTGATGGTATTTTTAAATAAATGTTTGACAAAGTAATTTTCAGATGATTGAAATAAAATTTTACGTTGATTTCCTTCCGCGAAATAAAAACGAAGAGAACAGAATTCAAAACGTAGGCGCTGTTTAAATTTAGCAGTGAATACAAGAATAATTTTGTAACTCGATTGAAACTATGAAATAAATAATGACATGGAAATAATGAAACTAATTAAGTTTTAAATTTTATTTCAGCACAAGTATATTTTGTGCGAAACATTTTAATAAAGCGATTTCTTTCACAATGCATATTTAATTTCTCACAAAATGTGTTCACGAGTCTTAAAATTCTTAAGTCCAAACATAAAATCAATACTGATTGCTTGAGTGCATGAAACTAGAACACTATTCGTCAGATCCTATTGAAAATAACTCATTACGCCCTAAATATACATTTTACTTGAAAACGAGAAACTCACAAATACATCTTTACGATTGTGCATCGCTTAATTAAAAAATACACTAATTGCATTTCAGTGACACGTAATTTGTATAATTTGAACAAATATTTTGAAATGATACGTTGAAAATGAATGAAATAACTTATAAGCCAATTATTCTATTATTTATAATTTTGTTTGAAGACATTTTGAAAAATAAGAAAATGTGCAAAGCGTTCATATTTATTGATCGCCTTTAGTTTTCAACAAGTTTCATAGTTCAGGTATAGAACTGAAATCTTTTTCTCGTCGTTGTAGCATTTTGTTCCATTATTATTTCAACGTAAAATCGCGTTTAAAAATCAAAACAAGGAAAATGAAAGAAATTAATTACTACGATTGTAAATTACTGAAATTAACTTTAATACAAAAAGTATTAAAGACCCAGAAATTTAATTGTACAGAAATAATAGATTCGATACACGTGGATTACATCTAATCTTGAATAATTAATTGAATTTGTTCCGATGTTGGGTTGTAAATGACAATGAACTACTATTGACCAAAGAAAAATAGCTAATTCTGAAACAGCGTGAAATGTATTAGGCATGCATCTGGTCGGTCGTTCGTCTCCTTACGAGTGTAAGTCGGAACCGAGACTACAGATGCGTTTTTCTACGGCGCGCGTACAATATAATGTAAAATAACGGAAGCGTAAGGCGGATGGCAGGAAGTCGGTGAGACTGGCGCGTGCGCGGTTTGCAACCGCATGAAAGACACTAACCCGACGCTAAATATACAAGAACCCTACCGTATTTTCGGAGTGCATTGTCGACTCGGATTGCGCATAGCAGTAGACAAGCGTAAGATAACCAATCCAATAAGAAAACCAAATTGAACAAGAGATAAAGAGAGAAAATAAATAGAATAAGAACAAACACGAAACGTTCAATTTTGTTAAAAATCTGTTCAGTTTCGAAAGCTAATAAGATTTTCATAGATTTAATTATTGTAAAAGTAGTGTTGCGTTTAACAAGGAAAAATTAATAGTTTATAACAGCGTTTAATATTATTTCTTTTTCGCGGTTGAAAAAAAAAGAATATCTTAAAATGCAATAAATCAAGAATTTAAAATATATTATAGAAATATAATTTTTGAAGACCGTATTTATGAGGTAAACAAACTTATGGTTACTGAAATGTGGCGAGCGCATCCTTCTTTGCTCATTTGGATTATGAAATCTACGAACATCTGACAAATGTGTTAACTGGAAAATCGAATTTTCTCGTTCGTTACAGCTTGATTAAATAAATTAATATCTGAAATGTTTGCGGTATTATTAAATATACCAATAATTTAACATTAGCATGGAATATGATTATGATTCATTTTTTTTGTTTATTTAGATACCAGAGGAAAAAAATATCAAAATTATTTTCCTTAGTAAAATTTGTCATATAAAAGTTGAATTTATAAAAAGCCATGTAGAAAACTAACTGAAGTAAAAAAGGCATCATAGTTATCGCTTAATTACATTCTTATTATTTTTATACTTTTTTATAATAAATTCTATACGTTCAATTCTGATAAAATATTTTTATTATGAAAATAACATTCGTAATAAAGAGTGTCGCACAGCAAATTTGTACACAAATATAAAGCAAGTTTAATAATAAAGGAAACTAATAATTTAATAACACAATATTTTACCCTATAAATTCATAATTATAAATTAATTGGACACAATGAAAAACAATATTATTAATAAACTGCAAAATAAATTAATATTGTTATTACTACCTTAGTTATATCATTCAAAAATTGTTTGAGCATTATTTCATGACAAAAAAACATTTTTCTGCTACAAGAATATTATTTTTATTTTAAAAATACTGTCTGCTGATTATGTGTTAGCATCTTTTAATTAATATTAGTGCATTTCTAATTTGAACGCAAAACAAAGCTATCAAATATTTTGAAAAATACCTTTGCCCAGGCGTTAAATAAGTCTTTTGAAAATGAGGGTGTCGTATCAGCAAGGAAACGGAGATACGCTTAGCAATTTCGTATGAAATGAACTCCTGCATTAAATTAACAATGTAATCGAGAGTTACAGAGAATACATGTTTATACCAATATGATATTATATCTCGTCATAATTATATTATAATATACTTTTAGTCATAAATTACCAGTGGTTCTGATTTCAAAAAGCACATAAAGTAGAAATCATTCAATTACAATCATAAACTCATTAATAAATACTGTTATGAACTACATGAACAAAGTTGTAATATAAAATCTAACTAATTCATTTATTTTGATAAAAGAAAAAGAAAATTGTACGAATAATTAATGAATTAACATATAATTTTAATAAATAGATGTAGTTAAAATGTTTTCTAAATTAAAATATCGTTATCTTTCTAGGTAAAAACAAATTTTATATTTCATCAAAAGAAATAAAGACTGTCCATACAAAACAATATTAAATGTTGAACTGAACCATATATAATACTCTGTGTGGAGTGTTTATATACAGTCATAACATTATTTAATATTATAGGTATAAGTGCATTAATAAATGAAAAATGCACAAGAAACAAAAATTATTTAAATCATAAAAATAAGAATATAAGCATAGTTAAATAAAATATTTATAATAAAATAATGGACGTGGAATATTTTGATTGAATAATTTATATTGAAATATTATTTGCAAATATTTTCTTAATTCCGAAATTACAATTATAATAACATTTTTAAATAGTCGTGTAATACATGATAAATATTAATAAGTAAAAATGACATTATTAAAATACATAAAATTTAATATATTAAATAATGAGACATTAAGAAACTCAATTTAATCATTGCGAATAATTAATACAAAGACCAATTGGAGGTAAAACGTCAAACCTTAGTCACGCTGCAGAAATTACAGCAGATGCATTCAACCCTACTGGCTGCGGCACTAAACTTTTCATGAACAGAAACCAGGCAGCTTTGCTTGAATTTCGAGAATAAAAGAATCAGAAACTCTCATTCTTCACTTTGATATCACAACCCGACGAATATAACACGAAAACGTTTAAGAAATCTCAACATTTCAGAGCAGATTTGAGATTTCTGCATATAGAGAAATTAAACTTTAAACTTGTTATTGTCTATCATGCAGTAAAATTTCTAAAATACCCATTTCTAAAATCGAGATACTTGCTTGGATAAAATAATACTATCATTTAATCATGATTTTTTCATGAATAAAATTAAAATGTCAAAAATTGTGAAAGGACTAAATTTATTTATCGCCAAAAATTCATCGCCAAAAATTCATCGCCAAAAAAATTTACCTTAGTAGACATCTATCAAATATATGCTGAGTTTCATAAATAGTTTCCCGTGAAATTTTAATTATCAAGACGTAAAGATAATTTTGAGAATATCTGATTCAGTGGTCTATATTAATTACTCCAATTGCACCAATTTACTCGATATTAACTAAATAATTTTATTAATATTAATTAACTACTGTTAGCTTCCCATGTATATTTAAGATACTTTGAAAATGTAATAATCGGGTCCATAGCTTATAGTATTATTTAAATAAAATCGCTCTTACATTTTCTTATTTTGACAAAAATTCAATACGATTTTATTCCAGTTCTGATTAATATAATTGGTGAAATCAAATAAACAATGTTATTTTTTTAACTATACCACTTCAAAAATGGTAAAAAATGAATTTTTAATATTTAGCGTTCAATTATTATTTGTGTAATAGCTAAGAAGTAAATAGTTATGAATCTCAAGAATTAGGTGTCCATGTTTTGGTGTTTAATTTTTAACTTAAAGTTAAAAGGGTAAAAGTTATGTGTTCTAAATTAAGTGGGGAATTCTCGGCAACTAATATTTTTCTGTGATATTTTATCAGTATTTAAAATGAATTTTTTGTAAAAAAAACATGTCTTATCAAACACTGACCTAAAAACTGGCTGATACTGATTAATTCACTGATAAATTAGTTTATTATTAGAAGAATAATCTTTATATATTTTACACGTTGTGTTAATATATTAGAAGATTATTTAAATAAATTACCATTAACCTTTGATTCGAATCTTTAAAATTTAGTAATTATATTTTTTAATTAAATAATGCTAAAGTAAATTTATCTTGATTATACCTCAAAAATCACGTAGGATAAATTGACAAGAATACTATAGGTCAATTAAAAAAAATTATAACAATTTAGTGTTAATGGCCTGTTCAGGAAATACAATTTTTCTTTCTGTAGCTAAATGAAATAAATAAGCATGTTATAAACTATAGCATGTTGTGCAAAAATTTCATGTTTGAACAAAAGATGAATGAATTGCGGAGATTTACAGAGATATAAATGAATTAACAATTATTTTAAATAAAAGAAATCAACAAGTTTAAGTTTCACTAATTAATCAAATATTTTGGCTTAAATACCCGTGGCAAAATGAACAATAAAGTTATGAATCACGTGTCTAAACTTTGATTATAGTAATTAATTTTATTAAATAAATGTATGTAAATAAAGAAATATTACTTCACATATTCAATAATGAATAACTATTTTAAGGATGGTGAGTTGAAATAATAAATTATGTTATGCATTTTGGTTCTACAATTTGTAATAAACAAATTTAATGGTTAAGAGTACTTAAATATTTTTCTGTATATCCTGTATAAATTATTTATATTCAATTATAAAACATAACTCGAGATTTTACGAAACAATGTGCAAAATGTAGGGATTGTAAACTGAAATATGACATTTTAAAACACAACTCGAATCAATGGTTCCGTTTAGATACGCATGATAAAATACGTACTTTTTTTAGTTACATACCTATATAATGAATTAAATAATTCAATTTCAATTTAAAATAACACCAAAGGGTTCATTAAACAATTAAATATTATTTGAGTTGGAATAATAAATATTTCTAAAACATATCTCCGTTCACTGGCCCGATTACACAAGCATGACAAATACAGGAGTAGTTTTTTATTAACTGTACTTTAATCAGTTGAATTATTCGTGTGGAAAAGTTTACTGTGGTTCGACCTGTGGTCAGCACTTGTCATGCCATAGATTGTACCAGATTAATACCATGATATGGCACTTTTGATAAGCATTTGCCACAAGTGTAGCCTAGAAATGGGCATAGGATTTGCCACATGTTCCCAAGATGTTCTCAAAACTAAGATTTTATAAAGCAAACAATTGCATTTAAATTCAATTTCAAACTTAATGGTGTGAAGTTTTGCACCCAAACTGAATATAGTGTCAAATGTGGATTTTTACTGTAGCCTATATGTCATTATACTACATCTTCTAACAAAAAATTAATAATATTTCAAAGGATGATGAAGTAGTATTCTATTGTATACAAAATTGTTGTATTAAAAATTGTTAATTAATTTTTAAATCTATAATACAGATTCGTGCAACAATCCTAAGATACTTTTATAACGTAAAAGTGTCCTAAGATAAATGCAGTAAAATGGCATCGATATATCGAAAGTTGCAGCGCTAGTAAGGGTAAATTCTTTTGTACAAAAAAGAGCAAGAAATTTGTTCCTGTGATTTAAAGAGATCTATTTTCAATGATTATTTAAAACACTATAGCACATAGTAAAAACAATTTAATGCCAGAATAATACAATAATTTTTATTCGTGTACTTTCATTTATTTCAATATTAATTGTCGCTTTGTGTTGCCTGCAAAACATTCGTCGTTATTGTTCCACAATCACCCCATTATTATCACTGAATTCATCGCATCTCGTCCTACCTTATCAAAGCAATTTGATGCATTAGTGCGTGAGCGTCTGCGAGCTATCTTCCAATTACATAAATTTCGTCGAGTGACCCTCCTCCGTATTGCGCTTGACGTACACTTTTAGTCATTTCAGCTCATCGTGACATTTACATCAACGCGAGAAAAGCACTTGTGCAAAATGAAAATTCTTTTCCCTCGTTTCTTCTTTTTTTTTTCTTGTTTTTTTTTTTTTTCATTAGACTTTATCAATGCATTTGTTCTTCACCGGAAACTAATCGGTGTAATATAAGCGGCCGACTATTTTCCGCGATTTCAAATGAAAGTGCACCGTCTCGTGACAAAACATTTGTTATTGTGACAAATTTTGCGTGAAACCCTCACTTAAACGAGAGGCACATTTTACTTGATGGCCTCCTTGTTTGCTGCAAGGAGGCCATCGCATCCGAGAAATTACGTGCATTCGCATTAAAAATGAGCAGCTGCATACGGGCGTCGTTTTCAGCTCCACGATCTCTCAGCTGTCACCGTTTCGTCTGACGTCGAAGTCATCGTTTTGCTTCCGCGCGGAAGCCACCTGATGTCGACTCGTATGAATTTTGACTAAATTATATTAATTATCCGTATTATTGTCAATATTCGTTTCTCACGCGTTAATTGTTCTACGAAAAGTCACACTTCTATTCTTTACAAGAACGGAATAAAATGATCAAAAGTGTATAAAATTAATGAAGTGTATTTTTAAAATGTAACGTGATTATCCTTTGCTTAATTTATTGTGTAATTTGAGTTTCAAAGTGTCAGTTATTTGCTACTATCTAACTATGTCCACACTCGATCAGAATTGTGGTAATTTTTAAATTCTAAGTTCTAATATTTATTTTTAAATCATAAGAAATACATACGAATTAGCAGATGAAGGCATTGGTAAGAGAGGTTTTAATACGCATGCGGACAATCGCACAATTGGCTTTTTAGTGCTTACCACAAAGCATTCTATTATCTTATTACTCAAATAAACCTTATATCAAAAGCTCACCGAACTTTATCACCATGAACGACAACAAGTGTATTACGACTTTTAGCATGTCCGCTCATCTTATCTTACATTATGAATTTATTAACACTCATTGTCAGTATTTTATTCCTTTATCTACGATTAAATTAAATTTATGAAAAAAATCATTCTGATAATGTTTATAATACAACATTGTTATTTAGAATGTTTAGATAATATTAATACTGCTGTGTCGTGTCATATAGCGTGACAAGATAATTTAATTAAATTCAATTCAGTCTAAATTAAAATTAAATATACATTACCCATATCGAAGATTCAAAAAGTAAATAATTTTATTGTTTAATAATATATCAATTTTGTAGAAATAGTAAAAAGCATGTAGCTTGTGGTCAAAACAGATCAGATGTATTCGCTCAAACCCACTAAAGTGCACAAAATACGCGGAATAATGGAACGTTTCCCTGGTATTCATTAAGACTTTGTAGAGGAAAAATTACGCAACATGCTCACCTTCATTCATTTTACATTACATTGTAGTCAGTGCTTTCAATGTAATCATAATTTCCGATGCTTAAAATGTGCTCGTTTTTATTATCATAATTACAAGTTCTTTTCACGATATATAATATGCATTTTCATGACTCAGTCATTGTATTCTTTTATAATTTCTTTACATCTTTGATACTTTTAATTATACAACAAAATTAGCCAACTTGTATAAAATAATGTTTTTACACAAAAAAAATTAAAATGCAAATGAGTAGACGTTGATAAGAGAATGAAATTACACAAAATAAAATAAAAATAAACAGATAGAACTATTCATTTTAGTAGTAACATTATAATGATCTAAAAGAAAAAAAATTTCTCATAAAAAGCGCAATAATTGTTGCTTCTAATCTTTGTTATTTATTATTTTTGAGTGCAATATTTTTTTAAGTGGAAAGTTTTTAAATTGATACAACGTAATACAATGCAATAAATATAATAATGTTATGATATAAAAATACCAAAAGAAAGTCACGCTTACATATATTAATACAAATATCGCAAACGTGGATACATTTAAAAACATTAATTTTATAAATAAGAACTAACAAAATTACTTGTATTAAATATCATGCGCAAATGTATAAATTGCTGAAATTGAATTAATTGACTATTTTTCGACAAGGATAAGTATTGCATTTTGAAGATGCACTTGATTAAATGATTGCACTTATAAAAATATATTCAAGTACTATACATTATCAAAGTGTCTTATATTTGAGACAGCCTCGTTGCCAGGCAGATGGTCTGATTATGCGATATAATATAAACCGAAGTTTCGGTCCTTGTAACATTTCGAGAGGAACAGGTGCCACATCAACTTTTTAAACTTCATTAACCAAACTCATATTAATAATTCCAATGCAATTATTTCAAAAGTGCAAAAAGTTCCTAAAAAAAACTAAACTACAGTCAGTACAACGAGATGTTTTTTGTTTGAGTTTTTATTCCTCAACTAAATGGACATGGACTGATGATGGTCGTGTTTGAAGTTTATCTGCACGAATAAAAAGCTGAAAAGTGGCATTTTCGAGAGAACAATTTCTTCAGTTGCATGGATACTAGTTCTAAGATATGAATGGGAGGTATGCGTCTTTAACATTTTGCAGAAACGAGAAAATGTGAAAATAAAGAAAATCTAAACGGATGTCCATTCACAGTTCTAAATTATTTGCCATATACTTTAACACACACACACACACACACAAATATATATATATATATATATATATATATATATATATTAATTCGCGAGCTACTTATTAAAAATATTGTGGATGCAACATCAGAAAATTGATTAATTGTCACATCAATGACAATTTCCTGTTCTGTTATTTATATAGATACTTATACATTACGATTTTCGAATGACGAAGTATAATCTGTTCAGTTAAAAATGTCAATTGTACTTTTATAAAAAAGTACAATACAAAGCATATCAAAACTTGGATCGACTAGTCATTTAAAGTAAATATTTTAATATAATAACGTTGAAAACGAGTGCAAAATATGCGAAGTGTTAAGCTGCATTCTATGTCGTTAACTATTTTGAAGTACGAAAATTAACAATCGCGACAGCTGTTACAGTAATTAAAAAGTCAAAGGCTTTCGCAAGGAAGTGGTTAAATAGGTTCGC
>JABFOX010001853.1:0-12258 GCA_022817665.1 Axea sp. ZL-2020
TGAATTAGACTTGTTGATGTTTTTTTTTTTTTTTTTTTTTTTGAAAAAAGAATATACAAGTATAATTAATACATGTATTTTTAAATATATAATTGAAATGGAATTAAATAATTTCCAAATTAAGACTGATGAATTTTGAAATCTTGACTTAGTATTTATTTCAACGACATTTAATAAGTAGCGATAACTGTATTGACTGATAATTTACCAATGCACAGTTGATGTTATCTGACTTCAGACACAGTACCGGTAGAGTAACGTTAATTCTTAATGCTGCTTTGTTGCTTACCTGCAACAGCGATAAAACTTCTATTTTCAGTAATATTATGTGGGTATGAAAGCTTTGAAGTTAATCTGTGTTTATTTCTGGCATTAAAGAAACGAAACGCGTGAGAAATTAATTAGATGCAAATTTTAACTGGAGCATTAATTATGAATACAATTATGTGATCGGTATGTCAATTAACATTAGTAGAAATGGTTAAACAAATATTGCTATAAAAAATCAATGTTCAATAAGTCAATATGTATGTTAATTTAAATATGTGCCGCAATAATATTTTAGATAATCATAAATGCAATGTTAAATGCTGTAAAGGGGTGTGTGCAATTCATCTGACAGGTGAATAATAAAAAAATATTTTATGAAACATTTAAAATCTGTACAGAACAGAAGAGCACACGTATAAACAAGCACATTCGACTGATTCGATAAAATGTTTGTTTTGATCGGTAATACATTAGATAAATTGTATACTCCCAGTTATAATTACATAATTTGTCCAAAACCTGATTAAACAAGGAAATTGTCACCAATTATTGACTACCACAGTTTAAATAATTACACTGAAGAAATATTTGATTTGCTGTAAAACAAGGCTCTTACTCAAAAAAGTATCAGCGCCGAAAGAACGTACGGTTTTTTAAAATTAATAGATCAAGTTCTGTTAAAAAAAAAGAAACTTTTGATCATCGTCTTAGAAAGTGACAGCTGTCGAGAAAGTTTGAAGGTGAAAAAAATTCACGTGTAAAATCTAATTACCAACCCAATTTACTGATTACAACTAACACAAAACCATGATTTTAATTATAAATCATGGAACTACGAGATCTTTAATACAGCCCTATCGGACACGTACATTTTTATCGTACTTAGATAGTACCTTACGGATAGTCACACATCAATCAATCTCATGATAAACGTCTGATGATATAATGCATGTAAACGTCAGGACCTGATTACAACGGTAGGTCTGCTCTGTCAATAATCCATTAAAATTGGATCCAGATTTGATGACAGTTCAGAGAATATTATATCAAAAATTGGTCAGATTAAAAGAATTAAGAAATCTTGATAAACGATGGAAAGTATGGATCCATCGCGTCAAGTTTAAAAGAGTAAAATAATTTTTCCTATTCAATATTCAATCGTATAAATTCAGCCGTGCAAATCAATGTATATATTTCAGATTAAATCTGAAATGTAAACGTTAGAGATAACATGATTGATTCACCTAAATATGACTAAATAAGAACTTGCAATTTTCTAGTCTGAATGTATATGCGCGGATAAAAAATATGATAAATAATATATCGTAAAGAGCATTGCTATTGATTATATTTCACAGCTGAATTATCATTAATCTATTCTAATTAATTACATTTTATTGACAAATACTTTGTAATATATTGAATGAGTTTTATAATAAATTACCATCATTATTCAGATAAAATAAGATTGATTTCTTAATAACGATGGCACTAGTTTCATAATTTAATATTATGTATATCCTTGCAATGCGAAACATATTATGAAAAGTTTTCTTTCAAGGACCATCTTACAGATTTAATTTACTCATCAAAAATTCATGTAGAATCTTTTAAGAAACGTATAAATGAGAATTTCATGTTGGTTTATCTTTTACATTTTTCTGGTATAATCCTTCAATTAAACTTGAATACGCCAAATTTATGTCCGTAGAGCACAATTTTGCTGAAACCGTCAAATTTTGGTTAGTCCAAATATTTGGTCAAATCAATCTCAATTTTCAACCAAACCTTTTTCGAATGTGTTCAGGTAGAATGGAGTTTTAACATGTTTGCATCTTATTGATATTAATCATATTACAAAATAGTAAATGTTCATAAATTGCAATAACAAAAAAAAAATAGATTCTAATAATTCAGCTTAGAAACTTTAATTTTGCAATAAATAATAGTAATTTTAACTATTATTTGTTATCAGTATAGAATGATTTGTGAATAATGAAATCATTATCATTTCTTTGTGATATCCCAGACACGAATTCAGATTGCAAAGACTATGATCAGGTTACTTGTTTATATGCTAAGGTTTTGATCGTAGAAACCTGATTTTATAATCGTTAGCTTGATTTATCTTAATAAAAGGCCAAAATTTAATTACTTAAAAATCAGACAAAGCTTGTATACTTTGTTTATCTTCAAATATATATAATCCTAATCTTACTTAGACAGCTTAATCTTTTTGCTTTATAATTTTCGAGATTTATACATGATGATGAGTTTTGATATTATACATGAATGAGTTTTGATTTTCTTACAATAGTAAAAAGTAAACTTATCTATCTCGTGTCTTGAAATAGAATAAAAATAATAAGATTCCGATTTACGTCCGATCGAAGATATTGCTCGTTTATAAAACTGATAAAAATCTGATAAAATGTTATAAATTATGAATACTTTATTAATTTGATTTGAAACACACTTCAAGAAATGTATTTAATGTATTTAATAATTATTATGTTTATCATTTTAATTAACTGCTGTTTCAATTTAACAATAATAATCATCCATCATTATTTTATTCAAGCCCTTTTTAATCACTGATTTCAACATTTCAGTTCTAGTTATTAATTACAAATCATATTTTCTTAGCAATTATTTTGTAATTTACATTGAATTTACAATAACCCTTCTACACTTAACTAATATATTATTAAGGACAATTATTTCCACTGCACTAATCAATGACCATTATTGCACAAATTATATCACACATCCCCGTTCGTATCAACGAAATTGTAATCGCAGCCTGATTTTGCAAAAAAATCTTTATGAGCAACCGAATGCCGTCGGCTAGCTATTGGCGACTAAGTACTTTGTGTAACAAGTATTTCTTGTTATTCAATAACATGCCATTCAATTCGCCTCGCGTCGCAGCGGTCTAAGTTCTACGCCCGAACAGCAGGCACGTCGTATTCGCTGCACAAATATCTCTCATCTTTCAAATTCCAGCTTCGCTTCTACTCTCGATTGCTCGTTGAAAAATAAATACTGCCAAGAAATGCGTCCCGGTCTTTCCGTTTCTTTTCCGTCTCCTCATTTTGTCTCTTTTGACAACACATTTCAAATAACGTCGTGAATACGCGCGCATGCAATACACGAATAATGTTGAACAATCGAGGAAAAAGTGTTTTGTACGAAAAAAACAGTTTCTTTCCTTTTTGTGCTTCACTTCGTTGGCGCTGGAAAACTTCATACAGAACAATCGATCAAAAATATACGACGATTGAACGAACCATTGTTATGAAATAAGAAATAACAAAGTATACGAATTCTACATAAATATCCAATCAGAAGTCATCGACGAAAAACAATTACCAGATCAACGATCAAATAAATATTTACAAATATTCTTAAAATTGTACCATTTTTAAAACGACAATATTTGGATTGTGTTCAGATCAAGCAGAATTATCCTCACTGAAAAATGATTAGTTAAATCGATTTGACCATTCATGAATTACCGTTAAAAATGATATTTGTAACTTTATCAAAATTTTCACCCGGGAAAAATTTCTACCCGCAATAAACAGAATTGTTTTTGTTGAGATGGAATGCTGCATTGCTCTTATGAGAAATTCAATTTCGACAAATGTGTTTTTCAAAAAGCATATAAAAGATCTCCTGAAATGAATTGTCAGTAAAAATAAATAATTATTAATCGTCAACAAAAATGCCAGCGAACCAAAAAATGATTAATTAAATATAGTCCAGTCAAGGACATTTGAAGACATTTTGAGTTTATTAATTTGATTTAATGATTCTGTTAACTCCATGTGCACAAATAATTATCCATGTCAGTTTGCACCATTGCCACCACGTAGTCTTTAATATTTCCGCAACGAATTTATCTTTGCGTTAAACTTATTTAATTTAATTTAAAATAATTCACTGAATCTAACACTTTTCTTAAATTCAAATATTTGTCAGTTTATCACTACTTATTTATTTTGAGTAATGTTAAAGCGCGCAATTCTTTTTTCTGTTATTTACTTTCTACTCCACAATTTTCTCTAAATATTCGCAATGCATTTTCCAACTGGGTGCGTGTTTGAGACGAAAATAATTAATTTTCTAATGAAACGGTCGTACGAAACTTGAGCCGTGAACTTTTTCTTCGATTTATTTCCACACATACTCCACATTCCCTGTTTTCAATATTTGAGTTATGTCTAATCATTTGACGTACCACAAATAAATCAATAACATTGTATTTGAATTATCGTGCATCGCGTTTCTTATGTCCAATTATATGCTGAATATTGCATACCAAAGAATTGTATCAAGGCGAAATGCTCCGAAGACAAATTCCGTTTCTTATTTGGCCTATTGATTTTCGCAGGTTGATTGGCCACGAAACTTTCCTAGTAGTTCTTTCTTTTCCGTTTTATTTATTTCCTTTGCTTTCATTCGTTTTATTTCGGCCATCAATTTATAAACTCTGATCAATCATTATCAATTGCATTTGTTTTAGCAAACCCTCGTTCAGCATTTCGCGTTATATATTTTTGCGTTTAATTTAACCATCAACCAAATTTATTTTGAAACGCATTAGTACTTTAATGATTCCTCATATTTTATCGAAGAACGTTAATAATTAACACAAACGAGTCGAACGGATGCATAAACTAGAACAAATGACATCTGTTTCAATACAGAGGACTTCTTTACTTCCTTATTTCTGCAACACTGTTCGTCATACCCGCGATGAATGTGCAGCATTGAAAACGACGGAAAATACGGTGAAAAATACATTTTATTGCTCAGTCCGTCATCGTAAAATTTTGTTTGTCGTACAAGACGCGAGAAATGAATTCTCAAAACGTTAGTGATGCTGATCATATAATTAAAATTTCCCTCTCCTCAGCTGTCACACCCACGACACGCGCGTATCCTTTGTGCAAAAATAATTTCCGGATAAACGGAGATTTATTTTTTGTCGCTACTATCTTTGCCAGTTAATTTCTCGTAAAATGTGCTTTTCATCAAAGATACTAAAATAACCGAAACCAATTATATGAATGTTGTGCATTAAATAATTATGGTTCGGAGCAAATATAGATTTCTTTACATACTTCGCAGTCGCGCTGGTTGCAGAAATGAGGAGTAAGATAACTTCGAACTTATACCACGCGCAGTTTAAATATAGAAAATTACTTTCCTTTATTTACACTGAAACGAGAACATCAATTATTACGCGATATGAAAATTTTAGTTATAAATGATACAACGACTCTCTGGTGCCGTAGAAATGGTTATTTGGACTAATAACGCCACCGCTGCGAACTGATTCTATTCGACGATGCAATTGTAAAAAGTAAAACGACCAATAAATAGAAAGCGCGGTTATTAAACAAATTAACACGTTGATAAATATGAAGGATGGAGCTGTTTTGAAATAGCTGTTGAAAAGTTGATTCGTCTGATATGTTTAACAATTCAAATTATAGCCAGAGCGTTAAAAAAATCTTTTGCGCAAAACGTGTCATTTTTTCAGCATGCGAATAGCTCTTTGTTTATGGAAAGCCTTGACAATACACAAATGCATATATAGTCGTGTCTAAATTTATAAATATTACATCAAACTACACCTAAAGTTTTAGGTTGTAGATTACGTAACATCTTTTCCCAACTTTGAAACGTCTGCTCGACGTCCATGAGACACTTAAAGTTTGTTCCATCTTTAGAGCATGAATAAATGTCGCATCATTTGCAGCAGCCGTTCAACGTCGCAAATATATTAATCCCATCGATATTCAGCTGGATATAAGTCACGTCTGTTTTGCTGAAGTTGAATTCTATTGAAATTAATGCAGATCATACCAGTTTATTTGTACGAATCAGTTGTTGTTATTAACTGTTAATAAATTAATATTGTTTCATCTTAATTATACTACAGAAACATGGAATACTGCGCTTACTTTAAAATGTTTTGGCACAAAATTTATGGTAAAACGTGGATTATAAAATTGTATGTTTTGGATACGTAACAATGTTAAATATGTGGAAAGTCGAAGGCGTATTCAGTTTCTTAAGAACATAATTTACTGCGGTGTGTATTGTGTACCACAGTGTGTTTATTTTAATTAGTTATAAAAATATTTATCATTTTTTTTTCTTCGTGCATAATAAGATTACATACACATTTATGTTTTTTCAATACTTGTATTTCTTTTTTATATTTAGTATTTATTTATTTATTATTTCTTTTTTTTTCAGGAAAAAATTAAATATATATATATTGTTATATAGTTACAAGAATTAAAATTACTAAACCTATCGCCACAAGCTTATTTAAACAGGCATGTGTGAGCACACATACACCTTAAGGAAACAGGTGGATTAAATTAAAATCGATTAAATGTTGATGAGCACATTAAAATGACTCAAGGCTGCAGAGGCGTGAAACAACATTGCATCCATCTTCGAATTTTCGGTTGGACTGCAACTGATGAAGCACTGATGCAATGTTGATGAAAATGTTCAATCGACGTTGAATTAGGTTTAAGAGAGCATTAAAACGAATTACAAATATTTAGTTAAATCGGATTAAATCAGTGTTGATGGAAACGTCGAATCTATTTTGACTAAACTTGGATAAAAACATGGAATACATGTCAAATCGGATTGTTAATTGGACCAAACTGAATTATTTAATTGCCTAAATATTTCATTATTGAAGAAATCGTTAAATTAATGCAAAGTAGAACAATGAATCAGATCAGATTAAATCAACGTTAACTCAGAATTCCATAAATATTGAAACGAGAATGAATCATCTCTTGAATCACGAAATAAATATATTTTTAAACAGTTATAAAGTTTTTTAATAAAGCCATCACCTTTGAAGCAATTTTCTTCATTCGATTTTGAACTGTCAACGATTCAACATTTCATTTATCGTTTAATCAACGTGTTTTCTTCAAAATAGATGTGAACATGTAAATGTACATGTATAGTTACAATTATAGACTATATAATTCAGGTATACATATGTATGAATTTAATAATGTTCTAATTATATATATACGTAAGAATATACGATTCGCTTGTATACTTATACGTGTATGAATTTGATGGTACATACCATATTGTATTTGGTAAACACGAGTACAGCTACATACCTGAAACAGATTCAAACAAGAGAAAATAAGTCAATTATAAATTATATTTACTTTCGTATGATTATTATCAATTACTAGATACAGAGAATATGCTAATTTTGTTGTTTGAAAAATGAATCTAGTAGATACTTTAAATAATATTTTAATAATTATACTTTCAAAAGATATCGATAGAGTCAAAAATGTCATGTGGTAATGTCTTTATTTACTTCTCAAGCATAAATGGCAAATTAAATGGTACAACATAAAATCCTTCATTTTTGTTTCACACACAAATCATTTTTATTTTGAATCCCACATGTTCGGTATTAGTTGTTAAATAGTTCTAATCAAACTAGATTGCTTTTATTACAGCATTATTGCCATAGATTGCCATAAGAACTAAATACAAAAATATTCCAACCATAAAATGAAAAGAAGCAAAATCCTTAAATTGCATCGAAAAACTAAAAAGTGAATATTCTTAGTTCTTCTGTCATATTACATTTTACTCATCAAAAGTTCTTTACGTTTATATAATAAAGATAATAAAATGTATTTGTATTTTACTGCCAACTTACAGAAGTCCTTGCGATATACGATATAGATACCGAAAAAGCAATGGTTATAGTAAGAGTATTCGGCACACCAAGAAAAAATGGTGAAAAAAAAGTGAAATCCGATTACCACTAATCCACATGCACGGAATTCTCAACAAAATATATCATCTAATGTTTATAAATTGCAATAAACATTATTTCAAAGTAATGTTTAATCATTCTTTTGTAGCACAGCGCGTAATTTTCCGAAATCAAAAAAGTCTACTGTCTCTTTGACTAGATTATATTAAATAAATCGTTGCTGAAAATTCAAGTTATGTTACAAAGTTAGAAAACACAACATACAAGTTAATTAAATATCGAAGCTTGCTTACACAACCTTATTCAAGAAGCAATCGAGTTTTCGTTTCAAATATTTACAAAATATAAATTTCTCGCGGTGCGTGCCGCAGGAAAAGAACGTGCATTACACCGAGCATTTTAATCAACCGAATTATGCGTGTCGTCGAAAAGATTTACACCAACTCGCCGGTGCAAATTGATTTTTAATTATTAGCACCAATTAAACGCAACTCGCATTTTCATCGATTTTTGATTAAACATTCAAAGTCATTCGAATGCTCGTAAAACGATAGACAAAAGACGCCGAGCGACCCAGAAACGCCCGCGCCCTTAAATCAGTTTTCGTTAATTGATTCAAAATACATCCCCGCGTGAATTATTTATGAAACTGCTGCCAGGCGCGCTCGGTTTGCTGGAGGATATCTTATCCGAAAGTACTTAGGCGCTTTAGTCGGACGAGATACATATTTAAATAGAGTATTTGAATATATTGAGTGGGGAAAAAAGGTCGCCGGTGTACGATTTTTGCGATTCGACTGGTGGCATTGATTTTATTTTTATTGCCATCGGAAATGAATAATGCGTTATTGCCGAGTAATTGACTTAATTCGAACCAACTGATGGGCGGTGTGCATAATGAATAACACTGCGAAACTAAACATGATTCGGTTTCGAGCGTTATAAAAATGTCACATCCTTCTGTACCCGAAGCTCATTGCCAACGACAAGAAACACTTTCGTTTCATTTCGATAAATAATTTGAATGCGCCCATTAGAGTGGACGTGAACTCGCGATTCGATAAATTTGCGAGTGCAAAGAATTGATCAATGCACGCGTGAAATCCCAAGGCAGACCCTTTTTCATGAAAAGCAGCCACGATTATTCAAATTCGTTACAACCAGAAGGATGTTTAAATTCAATAAGATTATTAGTCGTGTGTGTATTGGCGTACCGAGGACAAACGAACGTTTAATGCGAC
This sequence comes from Axea sp. ZL-2020, assembly GCA_022817665.1. Lineage (NCBI taxonomy): Eukaryota > Metazoa > Arthropoda > Insecta > Hymenoptera > Scelionidae > Axea > Axea sp. ZL-2020. Next base: position 9,310 of record JABFOX010001853.1, read on the forward strand.
GAATAAATGTTTCTTTGGAGCAAATAGCACTGAATTATTTCGGCAACAGTTTTCATATTATTTGAGCGGCTTCGAGAGCTCGCCATGAATGACTGTACAAGTAAACGCGTATCAATAATCATGCTCAATCAATAAGGGGGACCTTTCGATCATTTATAATGCATGAGTCATAAAATAATGCGCGCGTTATAATAAACCACGTTTTACACTTTCGTTTTGCATAAATTAAAGTGATTTGCGAGAGAACAATTTATTTTTCATCTCGTCGGAAAAACGAAACTTTTTAACCGAGCGAGTGGTAGAACTGAATACCAATAGCACATCGACCGGTGGCTTAAGAATAAATCAATCCCGGCGTAATAATTATGCACATTTATTAGCGCGCTGCATCGTGATCGCTGTAAACAGATATTTTCGGTGCGAGTTTGACAATCACGAGACGCGAGCTTTTTCTCGCATATTTTTCATGACTTTTTAAGTACCGGTATTAAAAAAACATCGACTGCTTGCAGAAGACCTTGTCTTATTTTCCTATGTAGGTCACAAAAATTAACCCTTGAACCGAAGAAGGTCGTAATAGAGCCGAGCGATTTAAAACACTTGATTTAATAGTTTTAAGAACTGCCCTGATATTATTTCCAAATTCGAAACTCGGGTGTCTTTTAGCTCTGGCTTTTTCGCTGCAAAAAACTGCCGCAATTTCGGCTTTTTCGTCGACGATAAAAGAAAAGGAAAAAGAGGAAGTGCGAACCTGCGAACACATAATTGTCGTGTACTTGTTATAATAAAGAGCATAATTAACGCCGGTGTCTGGCTTTAAGAATTTCCTTTTTCAATTACCAAAGTACAGGACCGCCTTGGAAAAAATAATACTGCAAAAAGAAAATGAACTTTAAACAACAAATTAATTAGCGATGTGTGATCGATGGGAAATAAATAATACGAATGCGTCGCATAAAAATAGCCAGCGTGAATTTGTTAATAATAAAGGATAATTTCATTTGTGTGAGTCATCTTTGTTGATTTAAAAAGATCCTTAGGAGTTATGAAAATAATACTTATTTGTTCGCTTCAATATGGACCGTGCATTATAAATTAAGCACCGCTATCAAAATAAATCGGATGAATAAGAAATCAAATAAACGGTAAAAATAGTTTGTAATGTGTGACAAATAATTCATAATCCATGGAAAAAAGTCGATTTGACAATAACAATTAATTATAAACATATGTCGAACGAAGAATAACGAATTAAAGACATTTGATCATATTTTTGATACACATCTTAATTTTAGATTAACTCTTTACAAATCACTGAAATATTCATCACTTTATGTAAAACTAAAATTCATCAGTGAATTGAGAGAACTTAACGGTTTTTATATGTTGCAATTAAACAGATGATATAAAATGCTCTCTATTTCGAAACATAAATTATGAAATGCATAACGAAAATGTTTATTGATTAGTTCATGCACAACGAACAAAAATGTAGAAAGTCAAAAATTAAACAAATAATTTGAAAGATGAATCATTAATTATTCTTTTCTTTTATAAGTTAATTTTGAGTAATTACTTATTCATAATGATTAAGAACTATTTTGTACAAATCGTTTAATCATTTTTTATTTATAATTTCTTAGAAATTATTGCTCTTTCTGAATCCGAGGTTTTTCAACTTTATGATTTTATTTAACTTTCATTTTGCAGCGTATAATAATAAACAAATAATGTAATATAGAACGAACATATTAATCAAGAAACGTCAGTAAATTTAGACCGAGAATTTATTCGCATTAATGATAAATTTAAAACTAAATTTCAAAGCGAAGTAGCCATAAAAATAACACTGGAAAAGAAAAAAAAAAAAAAAAAACAAACAAACAAACAAAGAAAAAGAAACAAATTAACGTTTGGAAGATATTTTTTAACAGTGAAGTTGTGAAAGTTAATGCAGCCCTATAGAAGAGAACCGCTGTTTTTTATAAGATTATACGACGTCAGGAATAACAAGCTGATTTCACGAAATTGTTACGACGAGGACAATTAATCACAACTTTTATGATTTCTGTTTACAAACCAGATTATCAAAGATTATACTTGGCGAAATGGTAGCAGATTTCAAAGCTCGTTAAATTGGATTATTCAGTTTTTACCGATGATTCGAAACGAATATAAAAATTTGGCGTATACGTTAGTTTGAGTTTGTGATGTAACAACAGTTCAAACGAGGTCTCGAATTCGTCTGTTCAAAATGCGACACATGCTGATTGCACGACTACAGACTTCTGTGCCATTTGACAAATTCGTTCCATTAAAATTCACTTAAAAATGGCGCATCAACTTTTTCCCTATGTATCACATTTGATTAAAGCGCAAATGACAAAATGGCGATGAAACGTCGATTAAAAAATGTCCTGCAAACCGGCATTTTTCGCAATCGAGCAAAACCTAAAAAACTTGATTAAATAACGTCAGAGCCGAAGAGCGAAGCGCTCGCAGTGCCGAGTCATCCAAAATTTCTCTTGCGAAACAATTATACAAAGCAAATGAATCAAATTTGCAAAAGTGCTGAACAATAAGCAAGTACTTATCGAAACGTTAACCAAACAACTCGTCAGACATTTCAATGGTTTTTCAAATAGCTGGACGAAAGTTTTGCATTGACAGTTGCTTCGTTGCAACTTAACTTTGGCAGTTAACAAATAATTTCGAGAAGTATTTCGATACGTCGGCCGACACAGCGTTCTGTGAAAGACGACTGTGGTCAACGACGACGCATGTACGCTGCGACTCTAACGAGTGTTCAAACGCTACTGAAGCTCGAATCCGCGACTGCACGATGGTGAACGTGAACGAGAGAATGGCCCACGGCCAGCGGAATGAAGCATCCTTCGTATCATGGTATTAAACTCAAATAACACAACCGCAGCGTTTTATCTGAATTGT
>JABFOX010001854.1:0-12256 GCA_022817665.1 Axea sp. ZL-2020
CTGTTAACAAGCGGTCAAGACGCACGTATGCCTGTCACGGAAGTGACAGTTTACCTTTGATTATACCTGGCACATACTTTTGCGCGAACCTCAAAATTATTTAAAAGATTACGAATGCGTTATCGCGTGAATTAACAGTGATTTTTTATGGGTATCTTTTAAATAAATAATGAAAAAATGAGGAAAATAACGCTGAAATATAGTACAAAAGATCGAATTGCATCAGAATGAAATAAAGATCAAGTGTTTAAGTAATGTTGACTCTTGTGAAAAGTTAAAATTAATAGTAAGACATTTTCAACGCTTCATCAAGTAAATTAATATATATATGAAGTTGAAATATCATTGACTTTAAAGAAATTGTTAAAAATAATATTACTTCTTTATTAAAGCTAAAATTAAGTCAATCAGTATTTTACAAGGTTGACAAAATTATAAGAAAATGTTCAACGAACATAAATAACTTGATGTGAATTCAAGTAATTATATTGAAATAAAATTATGAATAGAATTAATTATATATTATGTTACATGCACTTGAAGTTTCAAATGTTGAATTTTAACAAATGTAAAATTATTTATTTTGTTCAACATTATACATAAAAATAAAATAGTGTTAATAAATATTGTTTATTTTAATAATAATAAAAAAAGAAAAAAAAAGAATAGCTGCATATGACAGATAATTTTGTTATAACTGTGAGCAAATTTGATTTATAATTTAAAATTTTCATTTCACTAAAATTCAATGTTTGAATTTGCATATACATAATATTATAAGGTCTGGATTGGATATCGTTCATAAGATTATAAAACAAGCTGATTATGTACGGCAGGACATTATTGCACTGTGTATTTCCCTCATTCATATGTGTAACTAAAAAAGATAATTATAAAGATATAACTATTAAAATAATAATAACGAAAACAAGAACAATAAAAATAATAAGTCTTTACTAACATATCTGGTAAAAATCAAACAATATATTCCTTTATATCAAGAGGTCTTCATTAAGGTATGAATATGAATAGTAATAAGGCCATAATTAAACAGAATTGTTTTTCTTAATAAGCATATACAATCACACATTGATTTATTAATAAAGTACGTACAAATTAGTAATTTTTTTCATTATTGTTTTCAGTTTTATAAAATCCAATCAAAATGATATCGAAATATTAAGATTCTAACTCAGGTTATAAAAATCAGACATATTATTACTAACCCACAGTACAACAAATGATATACATGATTCGTTTTTAAACTTTTAAAGGTGTTTCATCAAATCAGATGTATATGCAATAAACTGACTGTATTCTAATAAAGGCGCTCCTTTTAATTGATCATATAAACGAAGTAATGTATCCATCAAAAAGTATTTGTCCTAATTTAACCACAATTACAATCATGTGTAAATATAAATGGTTGAAAATCACTTTTCAATAAATACATTTGAAGATAGAAAAATTATGTCTGATGTTTTAGTTCAAATATACTGATATTGAGAATAAATCATGCTGAGCTTTTAAATATGAAAACACTTAGTTATTTAAGACAGTTTGAATTATTGAAAATCAATTTAACGGTACATTTTCGATTGCAAATGCTGGCAATGATATTTATGAAAAACAAGTAATTAATTTTTAAAAAGAATGAGTTGGTTTTAATGTGGCATGCCATTTCATTATCTCGTTTTTGCTAATTGCATAGTCCATAAAAAACCTCATCATGCTCTCATCAGGTAGCCGTGGTCGTGCCCTGCTAGGCGTGAGTTAGGTAACTTGATTAAGTCATAGTGACATTTGTCTTTTAATCATCACGGGTAATCTATTATAATGATCATTATATCCTTATCAGAATAACCTTGATTACATCCTACTGCGAATAAGCTGGGTTACTTGATTGAGCTTTAAAATGGTCTACATGAATAGGACCCTATTTGGGTTTCATTATAAAACTCCGTTTATGGATTTATTAGGTTCACCCAAATAGGACATGCCGCTTTTTAACAACACAAGGTAATAATCGTAATACGATATGCCTCGATAAATTTCTGTTATAGGGATGTTTATTACTATGTACATAAAAGCGCCTTTTCGCAGAGATAAAATTTTGGTATAATTCTGAAAAATTGAATATTATAAATGAAATTAAAACAATTTTTTTTTAATTTTCTATAAATAAACATACCGGTTATTTGGAATTGAATAATGCTAAAATAACATTCACAGTTAAACTGTAGATATATAGATATTCTTCAAAATAAAAATATATAAATGAAATTAAAATAAGTTGCTCCGTGTATGCAGATAACTCCACAGACATTTCAACTTTGTTTCAACGTACTTTCAATATAATGAACTAAAAATTACTTTAATTAACAATTATAATGTTTAAACAAAATTATAATTAAATAATATCCTCGATTTCCGTCGCCTGTTGAACCAAAGGTTAACAATTAAAAAATATAATAATAATTTAATTGCAGAACCCGTGTATTATTGGTACTTAATTGTACGTAGAATAAATCAAATTAAGATATTAACCCGGTTCGATTTCTCCGACTGGAATGATCACCAAGTGCGGCGAAATTTTGATTGATTGCCGATACATTCTTCGATTCGAGAGAGACAGAGTGGAAAAGCCAGAAAAGAAATCATGTCAACGCTCATGATGGTTTCAGCTCGCGTGCCGGACGATTGACGTCGACAGTAACTTAATTAAAATTGCATATCAAAGTTTATTTTTTGACTTTTTTTGGTCCCGGGAATCCTGCACCGCATGATGTGAATACTGGTTACGAAATTTATGTCGTTCAATTAAACGTAAAATAATTGAAACGAAAATGCAATTCCCAAGCTCAGCAACGATATCTGGAACCTGAATTCGATCAGACCTCACGTTGATTTTAACACGATTTCTAATTTAATTATCAAAAATCACAGACTGTTTTTAATTTGAAAAAAAAAAAAAATAAAAAAAATTTTGCGTTTATAATATAACTAATGAAATAATTAACATTGAATGTACGTTAAATTTACGTTACATTTAATTGTACCCTAAGCCAGTCGCATTTGAAGACAGATCGAAAAAATTATTACTAGTTTTAGTTAAATGTGGGAAGAAGGGTGATATTCATTCTAACTTTTTATATCTTTTATTCTACTTTTATACTTTCTTTTACTTTACTTTTTATAACTTTTTATCTAAACTTAAATGAAGGCATCTCCTCAAATGCAACGTAATTAATATATTGATACGAAAACCATACTTTCAGAGGACATTCAATAGATTTTATAACGAACATTTGGTTCGATTGAACGATTAAAAATTGAATTCTGTAAGTCTTTTGATCGAAAATTATGCGACATCTCGAAATGAAATACTAATTCCACGGTATAATTATTGCGATTCGCGGAATTACCGATCAAGTTTGCATGATCATTAACGCAGCCTGGCGGAACCGGCGCGACAAGTACCCCCTTTGGCCACTCCCGAAAAAGTGTAATTACTGCGCGAACGTCGGTGTCCTACCGCACAATCAAACCTTTTAATCTACGTTAATCGATGTTGTAACTACTGTTGGAATTTTTTTATTTTTTTACAGTCTTGTATGCACCAAAATTACAATATTCGACGCGACGCGCAGTTTCGTTTCTGATTTGTTCGTTTTGTATTTTTCAGAGGTGTTGTTTGTATCCTTTAAAAGAGTATGTTTAAGGAATAATAAGAAGCTGACTTTTTTACAATTTGCACGGAAGCTGAATTTAGGATAAAGGATTGTATTTTATAGTCGTGTACATGTTTGTAATTTCACATTATATTTTTTTAATTGTAAAATATAATTGCTGTTTGTTTTACATTGCTTTCAAGTTTCGTACTTTTATTTTAAGAGGTTTTTTATAAACACTATAGTGTTCAAAGTGAAATCGTATTCTTGCCAGCTTTACGTTGAGCTTTCTTCGACATTTGCTAAAATTTCTATTTAAAATATTCGTGTTATATTTTAAGATCTGATATATTGATTTCAGAATAAAATTATACATATATTTAGCTGTTATCAAATGTAAATTCTTACATTAAAAATGTACACAAAAATAATATTAATTGAATATATCACACAGAAAAATATTCATTTTAAATTGTTTACATATGACAAAAAAATAAGACTCAAATCAAATAAAATATAAAACAAATTTAAACACATGTATAACAAAATTATATATTTGATACACTGTATGTTTTATATTTTGATATAACTTTATTTTTTTAATTCATAAGAAAATTTACAAGCTTACATTACAAGTTTCCTAAAAATAGCAATCCAAAATTTATTCTTGCAAGAGCATTTTGAACAAAATGTAATGTAAGAGAACTAGACAGCATTTCAAACTAGGCGTCTAAAGCAACGATTTATCTAGCCTTTCTGATGAGTTCAAAAGGTAAATCGTAGGATGAAACGTCAAAGGAACTTGTATATATATTTAAAGAAAAATTTTAAATAATTTTTATTTTATTTGATAATTTGACGAGGACTTATATTTCAAATCCATATATTTTTAACGATTATATGTCGTTACAACATAATATACTTATACTTCCTAGAAAAATACTTATCGTGCTCTTTCTTTTAAATTTTATTCTTTTAAAATTCAAAATTAAAAGTATTATGTTTATTCCATATTGTGACGATAAACAATTATTAAGAATATATGCACTTTTATTTTAATTAAGATATATAATTAAAAATTAGGCAAATAGAGTTACAGAAGTGAACAATGCCGAAATTAACTTCTTTATATAACAGTAAAAGTATTTAATTTATAACAAATGTTAATTCACGAAAAATAAGTTAAATTACACATTTTGAATGCTTTCTTTTTAATGTATAAAATTGTGCATTCGTTAATAATTAAAATGCAGTAAATAATTTTTCATACCGTGCAAAACTGTCATTATTTGAAAATCAATTGCATATGTTGTACGTTATAGAAACGTTCATTGGATATTTCAGATGCCCTGAAAATTTTATCAAGCGTTTCACGCGTATTATCAACGTTATTCTAAGTGCATGAATTTTGTATTTTTGATAACTAAATTTTATTAACAAATGCTGTATTTTTTAAACAAAAACTCTGATTCGCGTTCCACACGACTTAACGTAATATTTCACGTGCAATGTTTTGGTCATTCATGAAATTGCCTTCCGAAATTGCTTCACAACGCTTTTATTTTCCATCATATAATCTCAAGCCGAAAATCGTAGCAGAAAAAAATTTCGTCATTCGGAGCGTTAAGACCGCGATTACAAACTATAAATAAGAAAGCAGCGAAGTTTGCATGCGAAGCCACCAACCTCTATTTGAATTAAGTGACCACCTCGCAAAATCAACAAAGTTTTCTGCTCGAACCGATATGTTTTTACAGCGCGCTGGAAAATAAGCTTTATTCATGGCACGGCGTCTTCCCACAGAGCCGCGCAGCGCAAAATATCCCGCGCGCCGTTTTTTCGTCATGTTTGGGTTTCGTTCTTGTCGATTAATTGAACAGCAAGTAAAAAATTTCATAGCCGATATCTCAGTCAATCGAACTGTGAGAGAAGCTATCGTTTGACTTGTGCATTGCGGCTAGATAAAAAGTTTGCGAAACTGAAAAGGGGATTAAATAAATTTTATAATTGAAGTTTCAATTGGTTTTAGTAATTTCTCGGTTGAAATACTTAAGGAAAAAATTATGTTTGAAATGTTTGTTTAATTACGTCGACGATTCATACAAATATGTATGTTTTTTTTTTCGGTTAAAAAATTGGATAATAACGTTAATGATGATTTGACGGTCTTTTTTTAAGATTTTAAAATCTTAGATAGAAAATTTAAAGCTAGATTAGTATTGAAATTTTAAAAATGCTCTGAAGACTGATGCGTTAGTTACTTTGAGATTTCGTTGAGATCTAAAAAATCATTTTTGCACGTTAAAAGTAAGTGCTAAAACAATTTCATAAAAATATGGTTGGTAGCAACAATTGAAATTATAAAAATAATTAAATAATTGAGCAAAAAAAAACACTTTTTATTCAGACGCTTACAATTAATTTAATGTTTAACCAAATGTGATAATCAACACTTGCATCTTAGATTAGAACAATACAAAAATATGAACACTATGTGGAGTTCAATTAATCGCTGACATTTATTCCGATGCTTTGGTTTATAATAATTATTAATATTGATGCACAACATGGTATTAGCTATAATATAATGTGATAGTGACAGTAATGATGTTAAGAATAATAAAAATAATTAAATAGGCAACATTGACGATAATGATTAATAAGAACACTAAACATAAAACATGTATACATTGTAATGTTAATAATTACGAAAAAAACTAATGGAATCTCACTGTTAGTGATTTCACAAAAACATAATATATCAAAAGCGTTACATAATGAATATAATGTTCCAATAATACTGATGTGTTATATAATAACATGTGGTTCAGAAGAATAATGTTAACACAATGATAGTGATAATGACAATGAGGGTAACAATGAGAAAAGCAATGGTAATACGAAACATGGTGATGATTCAACAAAACTACTAAAGTAACATGATGATAATAACAATTATCGTTACATTAAGAGAACAATATCAATCTAGATAATGATAATATCAACTTTGGCCGCAATATATGATAATTATACTGAGGAAAATTGTTGAAAATAATTCAATAGAAATGATATTATTCTTGAAAATGCATTTGCGCAATGTCGAACTCTTCTCTTTTCACTTTTTCTCGCACAGAAAATGACAATTGGTCCAATACTGGCCTGTTATTAACGACTGCTGTCAAACTGTTATCATCAAAGCTTGGCCCAATCTCAAAATGAAACGCTGTTTTAGATTGATCCAACGTCAATCTCTGACAATCGCCCAATATATTCTGCAAATAATAAAACTGATATTAGTAAAAGCATTAGCTGAATATCAATCTCAAATACTGTTTTAATAGCAAATTATTCGTAATAGATACCAGGTCAATCTCTTGAGCATATACTTACCATTATTGGGCCCGCATTCGGAATTAATCTTCGTCTAATATCGATTTTCAGCATTAGTTACAGATATTGGATACATATCAAAGTAAATGTTAGTCCTACAACAACTTAAAATATTAAGTCAACCTTAACAATTACGTTGGCCATAACGTTAGTTCCTAATGTTAATTTTTGGTTTCAGATTGGCCTTTGGAAATCCTTTCATCTTTTGCAGCCGAAGGAGTGTTTGGTGTTGTTCGGAACATACGGGCGATACAAACATTATAACAAACTGCTTTTTTGCTAATTCTGTGCAGGTAAGTGTGGAAATGCCAGTTATCGCTAAGAAATTGGGTTTTTTAGTAACGCAGCTAACCATTTGCCTTCATTACCAATCAAACCTATCTTTTATGAAATTTACAACTTCCACATTTTTTCATAAGCGGCTTTCCATTCATGGATCCCAGAATCGATAGCCTTCTGTAATGTCAATGAGAACCTCATTCTGTCGTATGCTTCAAAGGGTATTAAACGCGCTGTCAAAAATTGAATTTTGTGAAATTTTTTGATATCGACTTCTCGGCAAATGGAATTCCGTAAAACAGATATTTTTCTCTTTGACAAAGAGAAATTTATCAACATATTTGATTGTCGCTGTGGTCAAAATAAACATTATTAACAAAGAGGGCAAGAAACGAACTAAATATAAATACCTTCTTGTTAAATTGAGGGATAACTCCTCGAAACCCGGCTGCTCGTCATGACTATTCATGCACTGCCAAAGAATATGTGTAAATTCTTCACCATTTAATTCGCTGGTATACATTTCTTCAGAAATGTACATTATCGAAATGATAGGCAGTTATCTAATTTTATAAAAACAGATCATAATATTATTAAGAATGACAACATTGGCATTAAAGATGATGAATGATAATAATGACAATTGAAATTCCAGTAATAACGCTAACAGCATAAATAATATCACAATTCGTAACATAAATCATTCAAGTATAGGCATTTTAGTTGCGAATGTCTCGGTGTAATACAAAATTCGGGATTTATTAAATTTTAATTAAATCATTCAATTAGAAGATAATATGTTTTGTTGGAAAAATTAAACAACTTTTACGTTATCGGAATATCAGTAACGTTCATTTAAAATCAATCTTTTCATCGATTTCGTGACATAATTAATACACATGTTCCAAAGTGAAAGTTTCGTCCAAAAAGAAAGCAATCGATCAGATTACCCCTTATCTGGCGTGATCGTCGTTTCTTCCCATGTTTCCCCAATTGCTATATTTAAAGTCGAAAAAAGCAATTTATTTCAGTCCGAGGCGGTGTTTACATCGAACGAACATTTCCTCCCGTTCAAAAATTTATTACCCCTTGCCCAACACTATTTATACCAAACACGCATCAAAACCAACACGAGTCGACGAATGTCGAACAATGCTCGAAACTTCCGCTTGATGTTCGTGGCAAGCGTTAATAAATCATGAGTGAAGTGACGAAAAGACGCACAAGACATCGATTCGTGTTTTTTTCTTCTCTTTTCTTTTCCTCCGAAGTCCTGTTATCGTCTTATGAACATTCTATTCTGCCGCCGACGACGTATCGCTATTTCCTTAGCGGGGGAAGAGGGATTAATTATTTTGTCGCATAAAATACAAAGTCAAAGACAACATCAGTATGTGACTCTTGCGGGTTGTTTTACGTGACGCTTAACCTGTTGCTATAATGAAAAGAAGACAGACAAGTATCTAATGAAAAGAGAACAAAAGAGAAAAAAGTAATGAACATAATTTTCATATAACGTTGCATCAAAGTTTATATAAGAATTGATTCACATGGCAGTGCAAGGTTAAAATATAAATGTTATTTTATCAGTTTAAAAAGGAAGCAGTATTGAATATGTTTTAAATAAACTTGAATTAATGTTAAAGCAATATTAAAAGAACATTGAAGATACTTTTTAAAGAGCTTGATATATGCTTAATCAACTTGCATAACACTGAAATTCAAAAATTAGAAATCGCTATAAAACAGCATGTTTACTGATTTAGTGTAAAATGTTACATAAAAAAATCATGGAAACAAGACTGAAAGCATATTGTAATGAGTTGTTATTATTCATTGACAAGTTTTTAAATACCGTGCTAACACAAGTAATGTCATATACGTGTGATATAATCTGATGATCATAGTCCTAGTAAGGTGATTTTAACTATTTTCTTCTAGAGCAAATAATGCTTACGAAAAGGGTTGGAATAATGATAACGAAAAGTTTTATTAATATAAAATCTTCTCTGAAACGTTCAAAAATGTTGAATTAATTATAAATAATATATTGAAGAAAATCGCAGAAGAAATTTGTTCTGAAGAAATTTGTTTTGTTTGAATTTTATCTTATTTTTTCTTTGTTATAGTTCGGAATTTATTTTGAACAAATGATTTCAGTTTTCAAAAAGCAGTATTTCTGTACTGATTTTGAATTGTTTTTATATTGTATAATTATTCTTTTTATCATTCTTTTAACGATATTGAATTATAATATTAATTTTGAAGTAATATCAATATTGATAAAAATGCTGTAATATTGAGTACAAGAAAATTGAATTCAAATTTCGTAACCGGATATTAGATATTTGATTCAACATTTAATCGGTGTTTTATGAATTGTTTACAAATCAGTGGTAGCTTTTTGTTTATGGTAACGTAATATATTTCGAGAAATGAACAAGAATACTTTTTCTACAAAACAAAATAAAATGCAAAAAAAGATTGCGAGACAATGATACTGTCTGTGGGAACTGACGGTGTGAAGGCATGTGCCGTTTCCCGAGGCCGTTGGAGGACGTGTCGCGTTATGCATTTTAGATGAAACGTCGAGTGTGTCTGACAAATGAAAACGGCCAAAGGAGATGTTGACTTACCATCGTTGCTTGTTTGACAGACGATTTTGCTATAAACTATATCTTGAAAATGAATTTGCTGCGAAGAAAAGCAGAGAATTTTACTATCACTTTAAAAGTCAATTTTAATTGTTAACATTAATCCTTATTAATCTTAACATAATCTTAACATAATAAATATACAAGGTAAATTACACGTTATAATATATTATATTGGCTAGATTATATTTACAGTAAAAATATGATCAATTTTCTGCAAAAAAAATTCCCCTTTTGAGTACCGCAAAAGAGATTTTTGTACAAAAATATGATAAAAAAATGGAAACTGTTTACCAGTACTAACCATATGGTTACTTACCTTGTTTTTCATATATAATTATATTTTTGTAACATTTGTTACTCAGAGGACTTAATTTTTCCAAATAAAACCATTGTTTTCAATTTAAACACTAAATGAATTACATAATTAATTTCTAAATTTGAAACAATTATTTAAACAATAATTTTTATTATTTTTTTTTCATTTAAGATATTTATAAATTAAGATACTCTTTGGAACAAAATTTAACGAAAAATCGCTTTTGAAGTACTAAAGATTTAATGTTAAAAATATTTATCTTACAAAAACACTCAAATTCTGTCAATCAACACTGTCACTGCTCGAAAATTACGGTCTTATCGGAACTTTCATCAGCTTAATCTTAAACGCCAAATGTCGACAGATTTAATGAACCGAGAACTTAATTATTAATGAAGTATAAAAGGATATTACTTTATTTAAACACTGCCGCGCATTTAAAAAAAATTTGCTTAAAGTAAAATTACAGTCTTTAACAAATAAACGAATTCATTTACATGTTAGAATACAAGACGGCGGCGTCTGTTATTTGACAATTTTAATGCAATAATTGCTGTACATGTTTGTGACTGAATTATTTGTGAAACTTTTATTAATAATCAGTTGCAAGAAATAAGCGCAACCCAATTTCAGCAGGTATTAATCCAACTGAACTGAGGACGTTTCGTCGAATTGACGTTGTAACAAGATCATCTGAAGAACATCAAATGCAACAAAAATTTCCTATTTCAGTGGAGTGGGGGAGGACACAAGGAAGAAATTACATTGAAAGTTAAACGTAGATCTGTGTAAATCACTTGTGTTTCATTAATCCATTTTCTTCTTTATGTTCTATTAAGGTCCGTGATCTAACGATAACTCTCGCTTCCGAGTTGTTATGATGCAGTTGTAAGAACCTGATATTAAACTCAGATCCGGTTCTCATCCGGACTGGATATGAATACCAATTGCGAACCCGATAAGATGCTCGGCATAAGTTTTGAATATTTAATCTATAATCTGAAATATATTGTGACTTAATCGCTACTGATATACACTGTCCACTGGAATAGATAAGGAACAATAACGCGGAAACTGCGGGGGCATTAATGATTCACATAATTCTTACACTTTACGAGACAATAACGTTCAACGCGATACCGTTTGGATGAAATAAGCAAATTATTATCGATATCGGATTTTTTTAAGTGCTGTTAGTTCAGTTAGATTATTCATCGACAAATGTTGTAAGTATTTAATTTCACTGATTGATATATATTCTATATATAAAGTAACGTTCAACAAAGTTCACTTAGCGACAAAAAAATGCAAGTTTTTTTTAATACCGGTATAAATTATTCAAAATAATACAAAATGCAAAGTAGAATGATAAACAAATCAGATGCTATCTTAATTAATTACTTTTTGATAAATACGCGAACAATTCTGTCGTAAAAATCAATGATCCTATAAAATACGTTTGAAAGTTTACAACAACCTTTTAACATCACTTTCTCGGGATAAAATTACTGAACCTCAATCCGCTGAACACAACCGTGGATTTCGATTCAGCGCCCAATTTAAAATGATTACACATGCTCATAATTAATATTTAATCTGAATGAATCACTAAGAAAATTTACTCGATTTAATACACTTGTTCTTAACGAGAAAGTTTCTCGTTGTTATTCCATTTTTCAAATTTTGTTTCCTGACAAAAAAACGTTTATCCGGATAATACTTGGAATCGGGTTTTTCTGTTTTATTTCTTTTTTTTTTTTTTTTTTTTTTTTTTTATTTTTTTTTTTTTTTATATTATTCTATATATTTGTTATGCTCTGCGTCTTTCGTTGGTGTTTCTTTGAATTGGTGTTGTGGACTTGTTATATAAGGGACTCTGAAGAAGTAATCGTGTGTCACACACGAACGCGACGTCTTGGGATGCCGCTTGGGAGGTTGAGTCA
>JABFOX010001855.1:0-12254 GCA_022817665.1 Axea sp. ZL-2020
AATTGAACAAAATAAAACAATTTAATGTAAAAACTGTAACTATATTTGATTGCTTCTTATCCAAATAACTTTTAAATTAAGACAAATAATTTTATTTGAAATATACTTTTCTATTTCTATAATTAATATATATTATTTGTAAAACAATATCCACAAAATCTAAAACAATAACTAGTATTTACACCTACAAAAAATTATGTTAACATTGTTTATGGATTTAATTTAAAAAGAAATTTAAGTTTGAATAGTGTTTAAACTTTACAAATTGAGCACATAAAACAAATTTTTATATACATAAAAATTCAAATTATGCTGACAGTCAACTTTAAATTAAAAAAAAAAAAATAATTAAATGAACTGTATTGTTTTTAGAAATTCTATTAAAAACACTTCTTCAATGTTATATATAAATTCAATAATTTAAATACGTCTTTCTTTTTTTAAAGCAAAAAATCCGTCAAAATCGATACGAAAAAATATCAAAAAGTGTTCTTTGACATCCGATTGTTTATACTCACAATCAATCGCTTCGAAACGATTTGTTGTGGGTATTGCTAGAAACTAATTTTTAAAACAACCAGTGTTTCTATTTTAGAGCACATCACAACACGTACTTGCATGTGAACATACGCTTTTGTATTTGTTTATGAAGAAAATTTACATCTAAAACTATTAACTATTAGCAAATATTTTGCTTTAGTTCATGTATTGGTTTGTTCACGACACCTTGAATAACATAACCTATAAATTAATAGTAACTGGTACTAGTGATCAGTAATGTAAAGCAAGTTTCTCGGAGGAATTGTCGGTCATTTTGACTCACGATACAAAGGACCCCTAACGGTTGATCAAGTCAACATTTATTACATTTACCTCGAACAGTCGGTAAATAAACAAATGCAAAATACAAATATTACGAGCCGCACGCACTGGAAAATTAACAATTTGTTTATGAATATGTAACATTTCTTTTTATATATATATTTTAAGAATTTGAAATTAAAAAAATTTAATTTAAAATAAATTAAGTTTATTTTTTTATTGATAAATTAATTTAAATATTTAAAAATAATTTAATAATAAAAATTAATGAATTAAATTATATTTAGTATAATTATAATAAAAAAAAAATGATATATACATTTAAAATAAGAAAAAATGACAACTGAAACATTAATCAGTAAATAAAAAATCCCGATAAGAATAATTTGAAAAACAAATTGTTTAGGAAAACTTTTTCTAAATGTGTATCTTTCCTAATTCTAATTATTATATTAATGAAACACTTATTAGTTTTCAAAATAGTTTTGAATTAAGAAATAATATTTTAAAATAAGGTTATAATTTCTTAATAATTTGTTTTTATAATTTTGTTTAAGTTTTCTAATACAAATATTCAAGCAAAATACTAAAAATGATTTCTTTCAATATTATATTTATTTATAAGATAATTATTATAAAAAATTGTATTTTATAATTTTATATAATAATAAAATAAATTTTATTAGATAAATTAATAATATTATTAAAGAAGACAAAATAATTATAAATTCGTGTATTTAATCTTTATTACAAAATTTCCTAGTATTATTATTGGTATAGATTTCTGGTCGTATTCTAATTATGTTTTCATTAATAACCACAAGAAATTTTATTTTTTATTGTTATTATTATATTATTTATTTTATTATTAATTAACCTTTTTAGACATCTTTTTTCATTAGAAAAAATGTTGGAAAAAATTATTGATTGGTATGGGTTCCTACGTAAAATTTGTAGATGAAATTTCTACATTTACCGATGGTTCAAAGTAAATGTTGAGCTGATAGGTTCCTAAATATTCTTCAGTGGGACAAATGTAATGAAAATTGCTCCAAGTAACTTGGTTATGAAACAAGTAACCTTTCCATAAAAATATATAAAGTTATTGAATTTATTAGAGATATTTCATGTGTATAATAGTCTTTATATTAACAATATCATTGTATCATTGACTTAAGGTGAATCAACTACCGTCATTTTACGTATATTTACACATAAAATTTGTTTGCCAGTTCAAACGAGTATTAAATTTCGATTTCACATTGTAAAGCAAATATAGATATATAAAACTAACAAAAATTAAAAGTAATAATAAATTGTCAAAAATATTTTTATTACACAAAATTGTACACTTTTTTTGAATAGGATTAAAGGATTGTCTAATTTTGACACATCTACAAATAAATATTAATGAATGTTTATTATTTGTTATTATACAATTACATATAAGGTAATAAAATGGATGATTTTGCGAAACAAGTGAGTACTAAATGTCACGAAGTAACAATTTTATTATACATAATGTTTGATGGAACTTTATGTAATATTTTCTTTTACTTATAAAATATTTGATAATATATTTTACAATAATTAAAATTTACAGGTAAATTTCTTATTTCACCTTCTTATGTTCACTATTTCTATTTCTAATATTTATTTAAAATTCAATTTATATAGAAATATTAAAAAGTTGTTAAATGTATAATACAGAAACAGTTTTTTATTATATAATCATACTTTTTGAATTAATGATTACAAATTATATGATATTTTATAAATATTTATTATATGAATATATTTATTATATGAATAAATTTGTTATTAAAATCGCATCTGAAATTATAAATAATTTATATTTAAAAATACATAAGAAAATATTTCATGAATTTATCAATGACTTTAAATATTCTAATTAAAACATAATTAAAAAAATATCACAGGTAGAAGAAATAGAAGCATTAAAAGCAATATATGAAAATGAATGGCAAATCGAAGATGAAGAAAATCGAGCATATAGTATATCCATAAATGATGGAAACAATCATGTAACACTCTACATCAAAATACCACCGAATTACCCCTCTATGTCACCACCCATTTACGAGATTTCTGCGCCTCATCTTAGTAAAGCAATTAAAATTTACTTAGGAAGAGTTTTAGAAAATGTATATTTGTAAGTTACACGTTGAAATCAAATTTAATTTTTTTTTTTTTTTTCAATTAAATTGATAATGATATTTTAAATACAAAAGCAAAAGTTGTTTCTCAAATAAATGCATTAAAGCATGTGATCAAGTCAAAGAGTACAATGTTATAGGTCTTCTATAGGACAGACTGTAATATTTCAGTGGATAGAGAAAGTTCGCGAAGAGTTACAGCAATTGAGCAATAAGAGTGATCAATGCCATGATGAAAAAGATGCTGTTGAATATTTGTCAACTTCTTCTGCACAACAGTTAGAAGAAATTTATGAAAAATGTCCTGACATCACACATGGGGAAATTATAATTGACAGGAAAAGTACATTTCAAGGCCATGTGGCTGTAGTTACATCTGAGACAGAAGTAGAGTAAGAATGCATAATTAAGAAAAATTTTAAATATGAACGTGTATTAATTAATACTTTTTTTAATTAAACATTAAATAAAAATGACATAACAATTTTAAAAAGTGTCTTGTGTGGTGTTACAGAGTGGTATTAAAGAAACTTAAGGATAATAAAAAAATAGCAAACGCAACGCATAATGTATATGCATACAGAATTTGCAAAGAAAATGAAAATACATTTTTATTTGATTCTGAAGATGATGGTGAGAGTCAAGCAGGTAGCAGATTGATGCGGTTTTTAGAAGTTAGTATTTTAGTATTATAAATGAACGATTCGAAAATATTTTTAATTTACAAATAATAAACAAAATTTTTTTTTTCAGTTGACTGATGTGAAAAATGTATTAGTTGTCGTGTCGCGGTGGTATGGAGGAATACATATTGGACCAGATCGTTTTAAACATATTATTAATGCCGCGAGGCAGGTGTTAATTATGGCAAATTTAATGCCACAAAATAAAATACCACACAAAAAATATTAGGTGTTTATTGTTATAAATCGTTAATAAGAAAGTTATGCTTTCTTATATTTTTATTATTATATTTAGTTCATATTTTGTATCACATTTATGAAAATTAAGTAAATATAATTAATGATTTTTTAAATTATTAATTTTAAAAAGTAGAACTGATTACTTTTGAAACTTCTTCAAGATATTTAAACATCAAATATGTAAAAGAGTATTAAAGTAAGGAAACTAAGTTCGAAATTATTTTAATCAAATTCGATAATATTTTAATAACCACCATATTATTATTTTAGTATATTATTATATTAGTTTAGTAACCACCACTTTATTTTATGAAATAGATTTTATTTTTTAAAGCGTTGTAATACAAATTATATTTATGTATATCATGATATTTTTATTCGAGTGACTGTATTTTTCATATTAAATACTTAATTTTGTTGTACTTACAATTTTTTTTTGCATTTCTTTAAATATGGTAATAAATATATAAATCTTAAAATTTAAAGTAAATTAGGATATATTTTTGGATGATTAAACTACATAAAATTACACATTTTAATTATACACAAATCTTTTAATTACTAATAAATTTTAAACACAATAGTTATTCTAAAATTTAAATAATGTTCAATATTATAAAATATAAGTATTTCAAAATAGTTGGAATAATTATATATTTAAGATATTATTAAGAAAGTTGTTTTTGAAATAGGGATGCTTCCTTTGATGAACTTTGTTCTTTGGCGGTGTAACAAAATACCTCGATATATTGACTTGATTCTTAGACTTATCATTCTGATATTCAGATTCTTCCCATTCTACATTAAAGGCGTGAGTTTCTAAAATTGTTTCAGCAGTTGACCAGCTGAATCGAACAATTTGAGGAAATCCAAATACAGGATCAATATTATTCTTCAACCAGGACTTTGTTACTGGATCATTTGGATAACCACTTCCGTATTCAGGTTGAATTTTACCTTCACGAAATTGCCAAGCTCGCAGTGCATGATCTCTAGAAACTTTAGCACAAATACTTGCTGCACTGACGATTGGAAAAGTGGAATCAGCTTTTTTAGCAACAACAATTTTTATTCCTGGAAATATTCCTTCCAATTTATTCTGGTATTTTTCTGGTTTGCCTACTGTATCTACATAAATTTCTTTAACCAGTACACCAGCGTCAATTGTTAATCTAATGAGATTTATAGCTGATTCCATAGATATTTCGTTTAGAGAGTGTTTTACTCGTCTGTACATACAGTTGGAAATTATATTTGGGGAAATTACATCTACAGCCCAGCCCATCTTTTCTGGCTGTTCACATATACTGTCAAAAATACAATCTCGTTTTTCTTCAGTTAGACTTTTTGAATCAGCACAGCCAAGGTCAATTAATAATTTGTCTTCAGATAAAGGAGCATAACATATGCCATAGACCATAGGTCCTAAAACTGGACCCCTTCCTGCTTCATCTACACCTAAGAAACATGGTTTATTTTTGCAAATTTGTGGCACCTATAAAATTAAAAATGCTTATTTTAATGGTTTCAGACATATTTGTTCATAAATTTATAAATGTATATATTTTTTAATTTATTCTGCATATTAATCTGATATATATAATGGTATCTATAATATAAAAATTTCGCAATAAAGAATTTCTGTAACATTTTATTGCTTAAATATTTATATTTGTATATTCTTTACATATTTAATACAATAATTAAATCAAAAAAATATATAGCCATTAATTGATCAACAAAGAAACATTGTATTACAAAATCCACCAAAAATTACTCATTTTTTGATTGTATATAATTATTTTATTTTATGAAGCATATCATTTTTCTTTGTAATTTCCACGTTTTTATTACTCATAATAAACTTTTTTACTTAATTATTAATATTTTAAAATTATTTTACAATATTCTATCACCAAACATACATTCATATTATTTTTAGTAATTCTATATAATTTTGATATTTAATATAATATTATAAATTATAATGATTGTATATTTTATACATTAAAAAAATGTTGACATTTTAATATAATTAAAATACAAAATAAAAAAATCAACAGTAATGTAATAGGTTATGTATGACATTTAAAATAATGTTAAACATTAAATTAAAAACATATATACCTCTGAACGATGTATGTTATTCACACTGTGATCCCACGTTTTAAAATAATCTGTGAGATCTTTTCTACCTGTTATTTCAACTTTGTTTTGTTTGAGATCCTCTTCTATAGTGATATTTTCAGGTTCTGCGTGTGTTTTTTCCTCTTCTTGGGACTTCATCGTTGATCGATATTAATTCTAACTAGCTATTTTTTAAAAATGTAAATACTATTATTTTATTTATTATGTAAAGCTGTAGCGCAGTTTTATAAAACTTATCGCGCGCCAAAATGTCGTTTATCGTTTCTGTAATTCACTCTGAAGTTGTTCACAAGTTTGGAACGAATGATAATCAGTCTGAATGAGTATGAATTAGTCGTTTGCAGTGTAATCAGGACAAATTTGAGGTCAATGTAAAATATAAATTGTACATGCCATGTAAAAGAACTAAAATATTTTATTTAGTATTAACAAAAATAACAAAAACATCAGGTTTCATACAAAATAAACAATTTTATGAACAAAGTAACAATTATGCTCTAAATAAATTGTGCAATTCATAAGAAAGTAATCAAACACTCATTCGAATAATTCTACACTTTAGAAATGAGTTGTTTTTAAAATGCGGGAGAAATAAAAAACGAGAAGAGTTCAGTTTTTATATTCTCTTTTGTTGTATTGTATATTTTTTATTCTTGGGGGTTTCCAGCAGTTATCATCGATGCTTCTTTTTACTTATATTATGAATTTTCAACAATTATACATACGTTTCATCATAGTTCATGAAGATTTTTATGAAGCATTTCTAAACCAGAGAATTATTGTGAAATGCTATATAAATATATATTCAGTTTAAATATGTTAAGAATTCATGATATCAAAAAAGTTAGTGACCTAATGTTATAATAATAATGTCTAATAATAACATCCCTAATAGTAAATAATATTAATGTTTTATAGATATTTGCTTACTGTTATATTTATAATTTTGTAAAGATGTATAAAAAGAATTTTATAAACATGTATACAATATTATTAAAATGTTTAAAAATGTATTATATATATGAATACAATGTTTTTAAAATATTTACATCATATCCAGTAAAAAGGATAAACATATTTACATAATATTATTTCAGACGGACATTTCACATTTATAACGTCTTTTTATATCATTAAATAATATTATTTAATATTGAAAAATATTGTATAATTATCTTTTTTTTTTCTCGCAATTATAATATTTTTATATTTTATAAAAATTATTCGCTGATAGGGATACATCTCTGTAATGAGTAAGTCTTGAGTTCATTTCCTACAGCAAAGAAATTTTATTATTCTTATAATTTTCAATTAAGTAACAATGACCTTGTAACATTGTTTTTCATTGCAAAATGTCATTGCTCTTTAACAATCTTTAACCAGAGTATTTTGTTTGTTTTTATTTTTTCCACTTCTCATGCAATACGGAAATTTCTTTTTCCCCCTTACACGCTTCATTTTTGCAGAATACGCAGCGATTAGTTAACGTTATTAGCGATACAAATTAATGCATATTCAAATCATTAGTGTTATTTACAACGCAATATAATCACATCCCCATGAGAACACCCGAAATGTTTGGTTGAATTTGTTTAACGCTTGAGGAATATTCGAAGAAAGATTCAAGAACATTAACGTCTATACACATTAAATTGTTTCGCAAACGTTTCTCAAATGTTTCCGTACTCTTCGTAGGGCCTTGTAAATTTGAACAATTGCACGACCGACGAAATTTTTAATTTGAAGTAAATTCGTATTCCAACGTATTTCTCCCATCGCACATTCAACGTTAGACAGAATACATTTCACAAATGTTGATTCTAACTGTTACCCGTTATATCCCCCGTGACAAATTTTAAATTTCAAGCGAAAACCTGTAATCCATATTCATCAAATGAGTTTTTGGTATTGGATTTCTAAAATCAAACGAACACCATGCGAACAACTGGATTAATTGTTATGTTTAAACATAGTTGTTGCATTATTACACACGTACAAAACAAATAATTTATTTACTCGTCATTACACTTTCGGCAGATCACTCGACTCCTCGAAACGTTATCAGCGTTCGATAATAAGGTTTAGCGTTATCCTGATGACGTCATCCCATGAGAGCTAACTCAATTTCAGCCCTATAGGATTGTTACCTTACCTGACAAGTGGCAGTACTGCGCGCGACTCGGCTTGACGTGTTGGTTGTCGAGATTCGCTTCGGAGTTCGGTCAGTTGTACAGTGTCGTTCGTTCGCTCGCTCGGCTAGGGACGCGACTCGGCTGTAAACAAAACAAGTTAAAATATTCGAGCCTGGGTCGACCGTTCGGTGCTCTTGGACGAATCGAACAACCGTTGACGCGTTGCACGAAGATCGTTTCGCCAAGATTCGGTGTTCTTGGTGCTTCTTTTCTTCGGTCCTTTTCTCCCCACCCTCTTTTGGACTCGATGCAGTTGGCCTCTGCATGACAGGACTCGTTGGTCTCAGGAAAAGTCTTTTTGCAATGTTGCCGAGGAAATTATGGTGATCGTTGATGCCAGCGAGGTGGACCTTTTTTTTCGCCAGTGCGCATTCCTGAGTAATTGAGGTAAAAAACCAACATAACCTAAAGGGCCGAGTTCCAGCAAGGTTTTTCATCTCGCTTCTTGTTTGTTTTGCTTTACTTTTCAATTCGAAGAAACGCTCGTGGCCTGCACGTCGTGCGATATTATCTTACATCGCTCGACGGATTCGTCAATAACGTTGCTTTTTTCAACAGGATTTAGCCGTTGGTTGTACGGTTTGTTATAATATTGGTATACCGTGCAAAATGTACCATAACAAAAGCTTTGAATGTACTTATCAAGAAGTGTGTTTTTATTAAAAGAAACATTTGCCGTTGTAATTTGTCAATTCTCGATCAAAACAAATACAAGTACAAAAATATTGCTCGAGTGGCTGTTATCGCATTGTTGAATTCAAGCAATGAATGGGTTATTTGGTTGCATTAATTATTCAATAGATTTTGCAATAAAGTTGGTAAGTTACAATTCATATAAAATGTGCATTTTATTTTCTATTAAGGAAAAGTAAAAAAAATGTTAAACATCATTCAAGAAATCTTAATTGCAGCGTTTCTTAAAAATGTCGCTTTTAAAGTAAATGGCAATGCATCGTTGCGGTAATTACATGTTTAATTCAAGGAATGACACCGATGGAATTACTTTGATGTGTAATGTGTGGTAAAAGTTTCTGAGGAACGAGCGATGCGACTAGAAGCTCAAGGATTTGATTGAATACCCTAATCACGACAGTGTATACTATTTTAAATAAAACTTTTTAGAATCTGTAACTGATGAAAAATGGTTTCGTTTGATTTTTCCAAATGGTATGGTTGTAAAGACTCGTGACTTTCACTTTTTTCGCCTTTTAACGCCATTTGATTAACTTTTTCACTTTGACAACGACTTTGGAGAAGAGAGATCATTGATGAAAAGAGATGATGAAATAATGAGGCAGTTAAATTTTAATTTTAATGGTTTTGTGAAATATGATTTATGAAAGTTCGCTCAAACGAATCTGAAGTTGAGACGAGAAGGTGACGTTAGATGCATTTCAGGATCAAGTAGAATGATTGTATCAATGAAATGCTTTTTAAATAAATAATCACTTTTCAAAACTTGTTTAGAATATTGTGGAATTTGTTGATCAGTTTTTTGAGTCAGATCTGTATTTTATAATACGTACAGTGCACTGTTGTAATGTAATGCAATTAAAATTGTTAACTCATTTTAATCATTTATATAAAATTATTTCATATTACGTATATATGCTGCAGAAGTCAATTTTAAACTGTATTTACTGTTGTTTTGGTATGTAATATATCAGATTTATACTCGTGAACATTTAAATTTCTTTTAAAATTATAGTAAATTCGTGTTAATTTGTATATAATTTCAATTGAATAATTTAGTATTGAACTTTTAATTATAGATCTGAAGAGGTCTGTAAAATTGGTTGAAACATAATATAACAAATTCCAATGAACTATGAAAAAGTACTGAAAATTGGACATTTATCTAAAAAAACATGTATATTGGTAATTATTAATATGCATTTATAATAAATGATTAGTTATTAAACAATGTGTGGTGTTATTAATATCTGATTATGCAACATTTACATTATATACACAGTGGTATATTTGAATATTAGTTTTGATAAAATACATGTATCTGTTTTGATCAAATTTGTAATTATATTCATGCTTTGAGATTTTTTGAGAAACGTGCGAAAAAAATTGAGTTGTATTCAATAAGAAGGCACAAGTTCAGTATCCATCAATCAAGTATATTAATGTTCATTGATATCGTAATAAAAATTTAATCGTTTCACATGATGTTTTATGAAATATAGTATGTAAAGCAATATCTTTGATTTTTCCAAGGTTCGTATATTTATGTATTTGAAATTAACGGCACAAACTCTTTACATAAGTAATATGAGAAAAAATAGTGGATTAAGATGATGCAGCCAGGAATGTATAGACAATTCATCAATTTGAAGTATTTTTTCTTCGATTTTTATTATTAGAATAACTTCTATTTTTATATCTTTTTAATATTATTATTATTATTTTGTAAAAATGGCTATGAGGAACATTTATGAAAATAAATTATTTCTGATGTTTCAAAACGTGTACTGTCTCATTATCAAAGATTATTATTGTATAATAACTACGTTATATAATTGTGCGAATTGGATAACTTTTTTTTAATTAAAAAAAGCAAAGGTAACTATTTTTGTTAAGATTTTTAACAATTGTCAATTACCTTTGCATTCTTATATATTATCAAAAACTGATATATATATATATGTTTTATAAATTGCCATTTATATCTGTTGTTTCACTTTTTCAAGTTATTCATTAAAAAATTTGAAATTATATTCAAGAATGTTGGGCAAAGATGAGTAAACTATACCATCTTAATAAGGATGCAAAGTAGTTACATTATAAACACATTTATATGGACCAAAAGAGAAGAATTATTTTTATAAAATTTGTTTTAATTTATTAAAAAATTGAATGAGTATTATCAAAAAATCAGCACGTGTGCATAACCCTTTTTTTAATTATAGTTTTCTGGAAAAGTTTAATGACCAAGAAAAATAACGGTTTTGGTCTTTAATTAAGCAGATATTTATTAATTAGACCTAAAAAATCATGTTTTAATTTATATATTTCTATTAGGTGCAGATTATATAATTTGTGAAATACATATTAATTTCAATGTAATAATAACATTCTGATAATTATATGCATAGAAACGCAAGTAAAATTATTGTAATTATAATTTTATACATGTTTCTGTCATATTTGCATCAGGTTTTCCTTTTATACAATATGATACTATCAGATAATACAGACGTGAAAAAAAATAATATAGGTCATTGTTTATCTCTGCATTCTTTTGAACACAGTTACAATTGCATATAGATTTAGATTTAAAATGTACACTTTTTGCAGATGAAATATCAGAAATAAATAACTGGTTGGAATGCAATTATTATATTACAATGAGATTTTTTTTCGTTCAAAATCATTGGTTTTTTTAATGTAAATTAATCTGTGATTGTTTTATATTTGTCTTCATTCTATAGATCAAAAATAACTAGGGAATTGCCGTTTAATAAAAAATGATTAAAACCTTAACATATTTTTAATGAGTTGATTTAAAAGTATATCCTTTTATAAACAACTATTTTCTGATAATATTAAAGCAATCAATGAAAAATAAAAATTGAAAATAAGATTGATTCGAATGAAAATGTTATAATTTACATGAAATAATGTCTGAGTTGACTAATTAACAGGCGATTTATTTAATGTGTTGATTTCTTTAATGTGTGATTTAATATTTTATATTTGATTTATATTTTTTTATGATTAATTAGTTCATATGGATATATATATATTTGTATTATTATTATTATTATTATTGTTATTTTCAAAATAAACTATTTTAATTTAACATCAAAAATATCTTTAAAAATAATAATAACCAATGCATGATAAACAAGAAAAAACAATACAGAAATCAATTGACTTTTATTTAATTTATGATAAGACAGACGTATACCTGAATTAAATAACGTCATCTCTTATCTCCCTTTATACCAAACAAGTTTCGTCATTAATTTATTTGCATTTCT
>JABFOX010001856.1:0-12253 GCA_022817665.1 Axea sp. ZL-2020
ATTTAAATGAAGAAAAATAAAATTAAAGGACAATGCTAAGGCAAGAATATACAAAATTAATTAATATAAATTTACAAAAAAAATTAAATTCTTTTACACAGTTAACAGTACTTTTAATTGGAATGAAGTTCACTAAGAGCGAAATAAGAAAATTTGTTTATGCTCTTACTAGATTTCTCCAATATCAGCAATGTTTTCTTAGAATTATAAAATGTCTTACGACAATTCATCGGTTATTTAAATATAAAGTTTGAAGATAAAGGCAAAATTATGAAATCTGAGAAGACTAGTTCTTATGATCATTTCCGGTACTGAATTAATGTTCTAAGTGAAAGTCGAGTGTATTACGACAAGAAAATGAAAAGATAATATAATTCTATTAATTAATACAAGTTAATAAGTGATTATAGATAAGGAGGCTTAAAAATGTTAAAAACCGTTTTAATTAATCGTGTAATAATTTGATGATTGTATATGCGTATAATATACAAAACTATAAATTTAATTCGGACATACTGCTAAAAATGAAATCACTTAATATGAAATGTATCTAAGGTAAGCATAATAAATTCTGTACAATATAATATTAAAAAGTTTTTAAATTGTTAATAATAACTTATTATAAATAAAGTATCTCATTTTTGTCACCTAAGATTAAAAAAGGGTTTTACTTAATTTATTGTACAAAGATCTTTTTGTATAAGAAATACACAAATCAGAACAAAAAAACCAGGTAAAAACCACACATTTGAGAAAATATATCGAAATATTTCTAGAACGATAATTCATCAGACGATGACCTTTAAAGTGCAGAACACTTATTTATAAGAAGAAGATGATGATTAGCGCGAGTAAAAAAGATTACAAGAAGATTAAATAAAAGAAATAAAGAGATAGGAACGCACCAATACTGAAAAAACGGAAAAGATATTAAAAAACAACTAATAAAGGAAAATATCAACTCCCACAGTAGCACGATAACGAGAAGAAGATAAGACACTGCAGAGATGTACTAGCGAAACAAATAAGAAATATCAGTAAATTTCGAAAGCGGAATAGGAAGGAATTAGCATATCCCGAAGACGCAAACAACATTAAACGGCTGCATTATCGTCAAGAGCAACGATTAATTTCAGCCACACATTGGCCACCGCCCAAATTGTCATCAGGACAATTAGAAGACCACTGATATAGATAGCATCGATGAAAAAAATCCATTCGAACTCATCAAACCATAGGCATTGATACGCGAAAAATGAAAATATAGATCAAAACAATTAAATCAAAATCAAAATCAAACGATAAAAGTTAACTTAAAATGTGTAGTGAATGTATATTAAATAATTCTTTACAATTTACTTAAAAATCATTTTATTAAAAGACAAAAAAATATGATAATTCATTAAAAGCAAAACCAGATAATCACTCTATCGAACATAAATATTCAAACATAAGAAACATGAAAGCACCTTTATTATTTTGATTTTGAGTTTAATTAATTGAAGTTTGATCTATTGTTATATCAAATTTCAATCGTATTTAAAATTTAGAAGGTATATAGTACGGTGGAGATAGTTTCCATACTTCCTTCCACGAAAGTTATAATTCAAACTGACATAAGTTAATTTGCGTATCAGTATTCTGTGAACATCAAAACGAAAAATTGTTGTGGCAGTTTTCCGCAGGATATTTGTGTTTTGCTTTTATGCAAAAGTATATAATTAACATAACCAGTAAATTATAACAATTTAACGTATTTAACTCATATAATGTCGTAATTGGATTCATTTTTTGAAATTATTTTACGTTATATGAGTGATAAAAACATCTGGATAATATGTCTGAAATATAAAATTATTTTCATTATTAGTACGGGATAGACTTATATTACAAAGTCCTTAAATTTAATAAAGGGTGTTACTACATTTTGAGGTCAAAATGTAGAACTTTTTGTATATATTTTTTGCATCATAGTTAAGTGTTTTATTATTTTTAATATCGGCTAAAGATAAAATAAAATTAGCAGAAAAATAACTAATTGCGTTGATCTTTAAAAACTTACTTACACCAAATCAAATCAGCTAAAACAGAAAATATTTTTTAATTAAAATTTAAACTATTAAAACGAGTCTTTGTCGAGATTTTAACAATTTTGATTAACAATAAAATGACGGCTATTTTCGTGCAAATGTGTATTGATAGTAAAACATCATGTTTTAAAGTACTGGAAGAAACTAATTAAAAAAAAGTCCCTCTCAATAAAGAATCTTTTCATATATTTTATGTGAAAAAAAGTGCAAGCTATTTGCCTGCGTAATTTTCAAGAAATCTTAGGAATACTTTTGAAAAATATGGTTTTGAGATACAAGTGATACATTGAGATACATTGAGATAAAATTTACATCATATTATAATTTGAATAATCAAAGTATTTTTCAATTTGCAATGAATCATCTGTTTTTCAGCCATATAATGCTTCTCTTTTACTAATTGTTGGTCCATGTCTTTGTTCTGTTGTCTTCTACGACTTCTCGCTTCCCTCATTGCGTTGTAAGTGTCGCGTTTCGTCTTACTTCCTCGGCAGTCGTCTACTTACGAGTATAAGTGATTTTCTTGACTAATATTAACTCCCACTGTTCTTATTTTTGTGCTGATGATACCAGTGTGCCTGGTTGAATGCACAAATTGCACTATTAATCGTAGTATTAACGAAGTTTTTGCTACTAATTGACGATATTGTGGCTATGATCGAAACGAGCTTATTGAAATTTTTGTTTGGATTTTAAACAATTCCCCAAGGCACTGATTATACTTTATGCAGATCGAAATTGTAATAAATACAGTCACAAAATTAAAAATTTGATAGCCGATGTTTATTGTCAGCACACCAAAATCTTCAACGAAATTTATTTTCATTGCAGAGGTACTCACGAAAATATAATTTTTTTTCTCTCAAATTTGTTTTGTTCTTTACGAAAGCCTTTGCATTTCGTTTCTTAATTTAAAAATATTTAAAGGAAAACAAACGCTAGAAACGAAATACAAAATATGAACGTTCTTTGTACGTACACAATGCAAAATAAACAAACTATAGTACTAAAAAATGTCAATCCATTTTATTCCATATTATACATAAATGTCTAGAAAGATTGAACTAAAACAAAAGAAATAGATTTTTAATTGCTTGAATCGCTAGAGTACTTAAATGCACAAATACTTTTCTGAGTGTATTACATGTATTCACAAAACTCGCTGTAATTATTCGAATTTTTACTTATGAGTTTGCTGAATATTCATAATAATACATACTTTTTTATAATATGCAATAAAAAATACCTGTTTTTTCGATTTGAAAAAACTATATAACCACTTATCCTATAATAGTAAAATTCATTATATTTCCGTAAAATTTAATTAAAGTTCAAGTTTAATATTATTATTATATAAAAGTGTTGCTAAAATTGCATTTTTATATTATAAAAAAATTTGGTCTAAAATAATGGATTATAAATGCTCTCTATCTATGAAATCTGTAAATGATAACAAATAACTAAATATAAGCCACTATATTCTTTTATCTAGTATCAATATCGATTTAACTTATTATCTAAATTTCATAAAAGTCTAACAATACTGTATTACCATATGTCAAACAGTGATATTTATATATATATATTTATATATATATATATATAATTATTATATATATTGTGCTGTTCAACTCAAGATATATATTTTTTAATTCTTTCCACAAACCAGTTATTAGGACTATTATTTTGACAAATTAATATCGATACATCTTCTGAAGCTCGACACGGAGAATTTCATATTTCGCTGGCTTTTCAGCCTCTTTGATAATAGCGTTTGTCTCAGTTGGAGCGGAGAAATTAATTACATACATCATTTTTCTTTTGAAAACGTTTTAGAATTGAACGAATTTTAACATTTATTTTTCAAACTGGTTTATACATTACTTATTAGTTGTCTCTTGTTGCAATTTTATTTTAATAGTCAACATCTTGTGCCCATCAATGGTTTTATCTTAACTGCACGATACTCTAAAGCACGCCATCCTAACAGGAAGAAAGTTTAACTTTGAATTTCTATGTTTAACGATTCAGATTTTAAATTTGAGTCTTTATAAGGTATTTCTTTCTGCAATCTTATAAAAATGACCATGGAAAGTTTTATTAATAGGTTATTTCTAATAAAAATATATTTTATCAGATTTGATGTGAAATATATAAAAGATTTTTACAAACACATTTGGGAAAGGGTCTACTATAAATTTTATTATCCAAAAAGTAATATATTGCTAAATGCGTTCATTAAATTTGTCACTGATTGTTTGGTAGGTTTTATATAGCTTCTGTTGATTTTATAAATTTGTTGATTAGTTCTGTCTTAGGATAACATGAAAATTTTAAATATTATAATATTAAATTGTAAATATCACATGCATTCCTTAAAATACTTACCTACCGTTTCTGTTATATTATATAAAATGGTTTTATTGGCACGCATTCGTGATAACCAACCATACGGATTATAAAATTTTCACTTCTCATTACGGCACAAATCGTGCAAAAGACTATGAAAGAATGCTGTAATGAAGATATTCCACATTGAAAAACTCACGTCTCTTCTAATTTCATGAAAGATATAGCAAAGGAATTGAAACTTTTAGTTGATGATAACAATAAAAACAAATGATCATCAATAGAGGAGTTATGATGTATATTTCTTTGAACTTATCTCTGATTCATAAAATAATCTCAGTGGAAAAAATATTGTGGATAACTTCTAGTAAAAATAGAAATTTGGCAAACATATTATATGCATGACTTACAACAGTTTCATAAAAAATATATTAATTAACAAAATGTCTTATTTAATATTATACACCAAAACAATTCATCAATACTATTTTAAAAATAAATACTATTTCGTTAATTATACTTCTATTGGAAAAACAATTCATACTCCATCCTGCGTTCAGCATTTTTTTTTATACGTGTGTTTTTTTATAAAAAAAACTTTACTAAATTTTGATACATTTATTACATTTGTTACATATTTAATGTGATTATAAACGCAAATTCAACCGTTTATGACATATTTTACTGGTATTAGATCTTCTTAGTACATTGTTTTAGGATACAAAAAAATTCTATTCACGCACGTTCATAAAAGAAACTGTATTAGAACTTTATCGAAATGAAATCTTGTAGTTTCATTCTACGTGTGATTAATAAAAAATATTTGTGTTCTTCCATTTACGTACGATAGTATAGTCAAATACAAATGTAGTTTTTAGTATCTTTAAAAACACTTTATAACGGGAAATAAAAAAATCTTTGGTATTAAAAGTATAAGAGATTCAAGGCAAAGAAGTTTTAATTTTATAAATGAATCACAAATTAACTTGGAATTATAATTTTAAATAATAATAAATGAAGAATTTATTAAATCACATTATAAACTTCTTAAAAAGCTGAATAGAAAGATTTTTAAAATAATACTATAAAATTTATATTTGAATATTTTATTATGAATATAGAAAAATGAATATGCAAAATGAATTTACAGGTAAAATTACTCTACTTTCTGGCAACAATCTCGATCAGTAAAAGTGATAATTTATATTAATTATACCTATTCATATATTCTTTATTGCCCGGGATCCTAGACGTAACATACATAAAAGTATTTACCAAAATGAGTAATACTGTATTAGTCACTGGACAGAATTTTATTTATTTGTAAATTAAGCTATTAAATCCAGAATATGTATTATTAAAAATAAAACTAATTGTTTCAGTTATTATTTTTATTTGAAGGAAAAAGTTTTCTTTATTGAATGAAATATATAAGCATGTGCAATATTTTTCTATAGAATTTATAAATAATTTTGTTAATTTATAAATAATATGTGTAGTCAAAGAGATAACATTACATAAAACTAATATACCTTGGTTAGAAATAATTTTTTTTTATCTAATAATAATGTAAATCTCAAACAAAATACATATAGATGACATTTAATGGACTTTTAAAAGAAAATACTATGAGAAACTTATATAGAAAAGTATAATTTTTTATAAGCTGAATTATTCAATTACTCTATTTATTATAATAGGGATATTTTCAAAATATTAATATTACATATAATATGCGTGATATATTTCTCTTTAGACAACAGTTTTTACATTTCTTCTCTTAAAACTTATATCTTTAGACATACGCTCTTTTATATTTATATTATTTATGTGATGTTTTCTTCACGAGTTTCTCAGTATAAGTATTACTAAAATGTTCTATTAAAAATCGATAGAAAATTCCATCAGAAATATATGAAAAGAAATATCTAAAGACTTGAACATAATACATTCACGGCTACAAGCAAATGCTATCTAATCATCAAACCCTTGCGAAATCTAATTATTAATATTGAAAGAAGCTTTACAAGTAACAACATTTTATGTTTGAATATACAATTAATTTCAAGCATAAGAAGAAAACTATATCAAAAGTTCATCATAATTCAAAGTAATTTTTAACACCATAAATTAAATGAAAAATTTTCACTCGAAGTAAGAGCAGTTTATTTTAAAGTTCACAATCTGGCAATTTTACGTTATCGTTAAATAATTTATAAATTAAAATACACATAGATTAAAATAAACTATTATATTCGATTAAGGAAGCCTTAGATTATTGTTTTGATTAGGATTCGATAACGAAATTGGAGATATTTGGTCGAAAACAAAATAACATTTATCAGATTTTTAAAATACATCTTAATGTATAATATAACTCATACGCACCCTGTTGATAACGAATGAGAGATACGATTAACAAAAAATCAAACTAGGAAGAAGAAATTTGGAAAGAGAATAAATTCAATCGACTAATTAAAATGTGCGTTATATAATTTCACGTTCCCCGTTTCGTGTTGAGGAGAATCGTCATTCCTTCCTTATTTGAGGAATTCTTATGTTTTAAATAGCTAAAAATCATAACACATACACTCTTCATATACAATTGTCAGTCACTTTTCTATTGTTCGTGAGACACTTTACTTAATTACTCATTCATGCGATTCATATATACTTATCATTTTTATTAATTTGTCGGTCTTCTTATACATCTTATTTTTCATCAATTCGTCGTTCAAATACGTACTTGTATTTTTTTGATCGTTGTTGACATGAAGCAATTTTTCGAAATCATATTTTTCCAAAACTTTCTTATTTTAACTCCTTCGTGCTGCTAAGTGTATCGCCGACACAAAGATATTCTTTCCACGTTATAATACCTAAAAATATATACCTTTACTCACAAGAATTTGGAGTTTGCTAGGCATAGGCACCGTTATAAAATTGTTCCTTCGACTCGTTTTCCTAACTAATTACGCAATTTTTTCTTTCGCATATAAAATAAATATTTTTTCGCGTTAATGTGTAAGTTGATGCCGCCTCCACCTGGACAACAAATATAAGTTTAGGAATATAAACATATTAAAATGCATATATATAATATAAAAATTCTTGTATGTTTTTTTGATTAATAATCAATGTTGTTTTTATTTAAAATCTTTGCGATTCTTTAAGAAATGAATTAGGTTCATACACTACACTAGCGGTCAAGGTCGCGGCAGCATCGCTAGCCAAGACGTAACATGTTCTAATGATACTGGATATACTGTTTATCATATTTTTTGGTATTTAATTTGTATTTAAAATATTTGTAAATTTCTTTAATTTTAGTTTTATATTATTTTATACTTTTCTGTCAATTTGAAATTTTTATTTTATCGAGAAACACAAAAAAGCCCCATGGATGCCGCAGGATTCTGTAGCATCCATTACGTTCTGAACCATTACCCCAATAATAATACGAACTCTTGCCACTCGACGCGTGATCATACCAGAATCCGCTCTCGCACTGCTACAAGGTAGCGTTTTTGCCTATGGACTCAGGAAATCCATTCTTCGATTTTTGTTCTCGTCACTTTATATTCTTTCGAAGACCAAAGTGCTGTCTTTTTCCGCATTTCTTCGTGGAAAGTGCCTCACGTACAAATTTGGCCACGCATTCCCATTGTAGGGGATCGCATAGCATCACGTTTCTGATGGTAGTTGCACAGAATGCGCAGGAAATATCTCGGTGCGTTGAAAACTCTGTCTTTCGCTCGTACTATATTCTCCCATTTCGCCGAATTAATGGCATTCCACATATCCAAAATAATTAAAAAGACCATGTTTCTTGTGTAACGGTTCATTCTTCGGCTAGATCCAACCACCTCCACAATCATTTTGACTGTATTGACGATGGATCTACCATTCCTAAAACCAAATTGTTGTTCAGATAGTCTTCTACTAATCTGAGTGGGACCATAAAAACTTATTTGGAGCATCTTCTTGAGTTGCTTTCCAAATATATTTGGTATATATTGTAGCCTGTCGGAAGACAGAGCGACGTGAGTCATCCTAGCACATAGGGACTAGAATTATCCTACGCCCATTCTATTTTTTTTTTTTTTTTTTTTTAGAAAAACTCCTTCCTTGTAACAGACATTCCAGATAATTCCTGGAATATGGTAAACAGTCACTCGATCATCGACAGAGATCCCGGCCGTTCCTAGTGTCTTTTTTCAATGATCAATGAAATTTTAGAAGTTCCCGCTTATCGAAAATAGTGATCAAAGTTTTGGTGGTACCTCAGATATGCCTTTCGTTTATTTCCTTTTCGCATAACCTATCAAGGGACCAAATGCTGACCTCAATCAATGTCTCTTACTCAAGATGGAAGGAGTCCCGATAGATTCACCTCACGACATCCATTCATTGTTCTCTTTTGCTTTTCTTGATAATTCGTCTTGCGGCAACGCATAAAATGGATCACATTATGAAGTTCGTATCTCATTCTGAATCCGCGAAACGCATGAAACTAAGTGGGACGAGCAATCTCCGTCTAACGCAGCAATTGACCCAACCAATCTTGATGTGCGTCTACAATTTCTTAGATTAGTGTTAAATATGTACAAAAAATTATATTTTGAGACGACTATAAAAATTCACATAACACTGTTTTATAAATCCTAATATTACAAAATGTTTGCTTCTTTAATTCATTGCTTCATCATGAATCTTAAAAGATTTTAATAAAATAATAAAATAATACTCAAAAAGAAAAAATATATTTAGCATACGTAAGTTATTAGAATTAATTTTGAAGTAAGCAATCATTAAAATAAATTTTTAATTAAAAAATGTATTTAAACAATTATTATGATTACATAAGCTTAATACTAAAGAATTCGTGTTTCGGTACATTGTAAGTAAAATATTTGTTACGAATTCAATTTTATATATTTAATACCTACTTATCCACTTATACTTCTGCCATATTCTACATAACTTCATATAAAATATTTACGCGATTTATATAATAATCTATGATTATGAAACATAGAAATATGCATCATTGGTATATATTTTATCTGTAAATTTAATTGTTATTATTGCAATCTCAACAAATATTAATAATGTTTAAATTTTTGTATATTTAATGAAATAACTGTTTTACAGCATTAATGGAATATCTAAACAATAATTATATTAGGATATACATCCGTGGAATATTAATATTTCTTATTAATTATTAAGTATCATATTATATAATGGAAAAGTTTTTATTTCCATATAAATAATATTAATAATTTATATTTTTTAATTGTAAAATTAATAAATATTTAAAGATCAATAAATGTTAAATCTATTTAAATATATCATTTTCTAAATCTTTGTATAATGAGAATTGAAACAGTTCATACTTTAATCATTAAATATAATTAACACTTATGACAATAAATCATCACTTTTGTGTATTTGTTAGAGAAAGTTGTAAAATATGCTCTAAAAAGAAAATTACGTTTCAAAAATAACGAAAATAACTTAGTGTATCACAAGGTGCCTTTTTTCTCGTTACATTTGATATTTTTATTTTTTAATTCCTTTAAATATGCATTTTTTATCGTCCATTATTTTCAAACAACAAAACGTGAATTAAAAATAAAAAATGTAACAAAGCATTTGACATAAATGATTAAAACATTGAAAAATATTTGAACAATAAAATAACAAAAGTAAATGAAAAATATGTGTTAAATATAGATTACATGAATTTACTCTCGAAGATTTGAACAGAAATTTTATGATCAAATAACATACTAAAAATCTCATCTGCTTGAGATTCTATAAAATTATTTTAACAATATTTTTGGCAATAAAAAATGTATTAGTCTTTAATATTAAAAACAATTTTTAATATCAAAATATAATTGATAAAATCATTTCACTAACATATAATGTATGAATATTATTGAGAAAAATATATTTTAATAAAATTATTTCAAAGAATGTAAATTTCTATATACTTACGTTCATAAAATAGATTACAAAAAGGATTTTAATTTAAATTGTATCAACCCAAATGATTAAATAATATGAATATGTTCTATCTTTTTTATTCATAACATAAGAATATTTCTTTTTAGCAAATTATATTCTACAGATTTTATTCCAATTCACATAATACGACTTTTACTTTTGATATATAAATATTTTTTTTTATAATCTAATTCTGGTTATGAAAATATAATTATTTTTGTTAAAATCATAAAATGATATTCTATTTAGGATCACAGAATGCAGATTATAAAAAAAGGATATTTTTAAGAATGCTCGAAAAATATTTTTTTAACAAAAAGTAAAAAATACTTCGTTTATTTTTTTAACATATTATAAACGTATTTCTGAAACATTTTATGTTTTATTAATATAAGTTAGTATTCACTCATATGAAATAAAGCATAATATAATGTAACTATTATTTCAACATAAAACTTAATTAATTCAATATTTTGTAAAATCACACATTTTTCCTCTGAATTATATACATGTTACTATAGAGTGTTTTGTATGCTAATTTTATAAAAATGTTTGCTGTACCGATAAGAGTACAAAAATTATACTATAATATAAATTAAAATTAAACAGAAATATACTGAGAATGATTTAAAATGTAACTTATTTAATTTTTAAAATATATGATAAAAAACTTGCATTAGTTTTGTGCACTTTACATGTAAAAATAGAAAAAAATAATAAAACTGATGTCATGTTTTCCAATAAATAATTTATTTTTCCATTTGATATTGAACTTTAAATTATAATAATGTACTATAAAACATGTTTTCCCATGAATAAGTTTATTTTTAAACCTTAATCTTGTGAGAATATATTAAATTCTGACATATTGATATGTAAAGCTTGAATGCTCTTGTTGAAGGGTTATGCATGCATAAACCTTCTGATTCGCGAACCGTCGTAAACAGATGCTGATCAATGAATTCACTGTGTAAGAGTAAATGTTTCATTGTGGTGCGTTTCAAGAAAACTGCGTGTGAAATTTCATTTTTTTGCAGTGCTATGTATAATTTTATATTTATATATGTATACAAATTTTTCAAATTTGACATAAAATCCACATAAATGCCCACAAAACAATTTAATATGTTTGTACATTTTAATTCAATAGGATAGTTGGCTATTTCAGTCTAATAATTTAATGTAGAATTTTAAGTAATAAATATTAATAAATTGTCTTCAGCTATCTGTCAGATAATACTACAGAATGTGCTATCTGAAACACCTTAATATTTTTGCTTCTGAAAATATTATATTTTCACTCCAGTATAAAAGATATAATTTAATGAATAAAAGTATTACTATTTTCATTAATCTTACCTTATATAATTTTTATATTTGTTCACGTTTCTTTAGTTTTAAGTTTAATTTCATATCCTTTAGTACTTTTTTAAAATAAGTTTGTCGTATATTTGTAAAACATAATTTTTTAATTCTCTATTCACATTTTAATCGAGTATTCGATGTAAAAACATATCGAAGTATTAGTTGTTCAATGCATTTGAATAATTATAACATTTAACAGCCGTTTATGGATAGAAAAATGTACACAAAAAATAAAGAACCGTAGTAAAGTATTTTTAATGTGTACTCCTTAACAGAAAATGATGTATTCTTTTTTTAATCATTTATAGCTTGAGACGATTAAAAATTTTTACACATTTAAATTTATTAATTTACAGTTTATTATTTGCAGTGTATCTTTTTGTATCAGAATGTACATAAACAATCAACATAACATTTCATGAAATTTTTTCTCA
>JABFOX010001857.1:0-12252 GCA_022817665.1 Axea sp. ZL-2020
CAATTTACCTCCTCTCTGGCAAAGGTACCCATGATTCGGGTTTTGGTATAATCTCTTTGACTTGTACCGGTTCATCGATAATTATTGCTTTTTGTCCGGCCTAAGTCAGTCCACTTATCACGAGTTTTAATAGGTAATAACGTTCTGTTTGTTCGCTCGCTGTTCCCGCAGTAATTAAGCTACAGTTCAGTAGCTTTTTTTTTATAATTGGACACGTATGAATGAAAGTAATTCGAAAGAAAGACTGAACGAGTGGAGAGGCGAATGAAAAAAAGAAAAGAGATAAACGCATGTTTTAATAGCAATTTCAAATTAACAATTTCTAATTTTCCAAATTAATTACTAAAGTCGTCGAAAGATAGGTGCTCGTTTTTTTTTATGTACGATATTGGACTACGCATTGTATTGCATAACACAAGTAACTAATCCTGCACTGAGTAAATAAATCACACTTTATTAAAGATCGTGAATTTGACATATTTTGTTATGTCGAAAAAATCTACAAATACTCTTTGTTGTGGCAAACAAAACTAAAAGCATGCTTTATTTATTGTGCTAAACAAAACTAAAAATATGGTTTGTTTGGCAAAATAATATTATAAATCGTCGTTAATTTGTAATTGAATTATATTTTGGTTTGGCCAATTGTAACGACTTAAGACTAATAAAGTTTCGTATTAAAGTGAACTAATAAAGTTCATTATTGTTATATACATAATACATAAAAACCACGAACACCAAAGCATTTGAGGCAGCGATTTAATTATGCTTGCTTTACTCATGAATTCAAAGGTAAATCGTACAAGAAAACGCCAAAAAGTATCTCTCTCAATCTTATTTTTAGTTTCGTTTTGCAAAACGAAACATAAACTCCACGTCATATCATTTATTAATACAGTACAGACTTAAACGCTTACATTCAAAGAATGATCTCCTTTCTTTTTACGGCTGTATAATCGACCGTAAATTAATGTGGAGTTTTTTTAATTGTTTTTCTTACTGTTCATATATGAATTTATTACAGGTCGTATTTTTACTATACAATCAAGATTTGTTAATCATATATTATACAATAATTTATTCTGCAGTATTATTTGCATAATACAGCAAGAGTTTAACATTCCAAACGTTCATATAAAAGCAACATATTGATCTTTCAATTGGTCTGTAAATATTTCTCACATTTATTAAACTTCGTGATTATCTTAAACAGATGAATAACATACACTGTAATGTGATAATTGCTAAGTCGATATATGCCGATACGTTATTAATTTTACTTTGTGCAATTTTGTGTTATCTCCTCATCAGTTACGTCTCGCGAATATTTCTTAATCTTCAGTCGAAATCTTCAACTTCAAAAAACCCAGCTGCTTTAAAGTCTTTATCTTACAGCTCCTGCATTATTTCTATCCCATTAATATCCTGCTTTATCCACCCGCCGCATTATTTCAAGGGATAGAGAAATTCCGCGACTCTTTGAAATTTGTTTGCGAGCTTCATCAACTTTTAAGATTATATATAAAATGCAACAAAGCTAATTCTAAAACACGTCACGCTGAGAAGGTTGCAGAAAAATCACTTTATAGTATTTTATTTGATGCGGTGTCTAAATGGTGCAGAATAAAGTGTATTTTTCGTTTTTTTGTTTAATCCTTTTTCATATTTCAAAATGTAGTCATGACGTATTCATTTATACAAATTAGTTTGACATTTTCGCAGAAAAAATTGCATCTTTGATCATTCAAACAAGTGTATTAAGTGAATAATCCGTATGTCAAAAACGTTCTGATTTGCAGCACAAATAATAAGTTTGTCTTTTTTGCTTTACTTGTAGATTTATATTTTTATGAATTAAAGCCATCTATTTAATCTTATTCTCAATAAGTAATCTTCCTTTTCTTTTTTCTTTTTTTTTTTCATTTTATAAATTTGCATTTTATATTAGACAAACAGTTTGTTAAAAAAACTTGTAAAAATATATTGATTTATATACAGAATGTACATATATTTTTACAGCGAGTCTACTTAAACGAGCATTTATTTAAATAACTTTCATCTTCGCATTACACACCTACAAAAATTTAATGTTAATGAGTCATTATACAATTCAGAATTGGCATATTCTACTCCATTAAATTTATTATATAAAATTTATAAGTAATATGTTAAAATTATTATTATATAGAATTTTGTAGTCCGATTAATCGAGCAATTGAAAAAACGTGTTTATTAAATATCGGTCTAGCAATCACAACGACAATATTTTACTTGTCGCTTGACCGGTGCTCCGCTTAAATCCTAATTAATTTTGAAGCCTCATAGTCCCTCCCTTTCAATGCGGCTTATTCGATGCATTAACTCAATATTCTGTGAGCGCCCCTCTCGCTAAATCATCTCCACTTTTCGTCTGCAATCTTGAATTTCCATCTCGTCGTCTTAGAGCCGCTTTGAAGGGTAAACACGCATCCAGTTGGAGCAGACAATAATCAGCAACTAAAGTGTAAAAAAGTGCAGAAGGAGTCGAGAATAAAGAAGAAAATATTCGAGTATTACCAGGGCGCGTTTAGATCGATTTTTGTCGGTGGAGTTGGACGAATCGTATGGGGCGAGTGAATGGGGAGCTTGTGAGAGACCCTCGATTGCGAAACGCGGCGGCGCCTCGATAGGGTGTAATAACGAAAGTGAGGGGTGCGCAAAACGAATATTCCCAGCGAGGGTTGGAACCCGTGCAGAAATAAGGGTCCGGAGTAGTCTTCTTGCGAGGTCTGTTTTGGTCAATGAGGCCCACCCTGTGTCGCGTTTATTTCAAGTTTCCCCCAAGTCCTTAGTTTTTATTTTTCCCTCACACACGTCTCGAACGGTACATAACATCTAATATGGAAAAATGGTGTATCATCTGAACATGTTGTATAAATATGCAGTTTATTATTGTGTCGCAGATAAGTTTTAATACGTACAGGTACTTTGGATAGTTTTGAATTTATCACTTTTATAAATAATCCGAGGACGTTCTTTCGATGAAGATACATTTGTATACCTTTAGTCTCAAAATTAAAAATATATGGAAATATATTCTTGTAAAACCATAATTTATACGTTGTGCACCGAGAGAATAAGTATCAAATAAATGTTTAGCGCATTTTACAGTGCTCGAGGAATATTGCCGCATGGAAAAAAGGCGTGATAAAACAACAAGTTTAATTTACTGTGGAAAGTAGTCAGTTTTACATTTTTTATCACTCATTTTGCTCTCGTTCGTCTTAAAATGTGAAATTTCATGTCCGTGTTTCTGGACTGCTGGATTGAAACACAGAAAGTTTGGATTTTATAAATGAGAGTATTACGAAAATCAAATAAATATAACGGAAATGAATTGCTATTTTATATATTTATTTAGACGACACGCGTAATTTACTTATGTTTGCTTCCAATAAAATTCGAAAAGACTATTTTGCACATTTCTAAAATAAATAGAATGCAATAAACTTCGGAATTGAGATTCCATCGGTGATGTACAAAAATAAAATAATTTTAATTCGTGCATAAAAATTGAGTCCCACGAATTGAAAAGACAACGCAATCACTGGCCGTGTCTTCATGAATGACGTTATCAAAAGTGCTCGTAGGATTAATACGCTCCATTGTGCAGTTTGGCAGTTGAAAAAATATTGAGACGATTACAGGAAGAAGTAAATAATGCGCCGAGTGATGGATATCTGTTGCGATTTAAACGGCTCGATGGAGCTCGTGTGTGAATCGTGCAAGAGTATATTCTGTGATCAATTTTCGTACGGAGGATGTGGCGCTGACGTTAATATAGGATTAGTTTGGTGTCAGCTCGAGAGGATTCGCATTGTTGTTATTGGATTTAAATGTGGAATGTAGCTGCTTAAAAATCGATTTACAAGAACGTTTTGGATAATGCTTGGCTCTTTATTGCAAATTTCTGTACCTTGTTGAATTTATTTTGTTGGCGCGACGATAAAACATTTGACACCAAGAATCACTCGATGTGGCATTTTTAACCGAAATTTTTCATCAAAAGAATGTCTAAATTAAAGCGTCGATGCTCTCTTACAATTCATTTTAATTATCTAATTCAGCCGAATTGAATTTGTTTTTGAATAATGCCATTCAAACTGTTTCGATCTGCATTTCATTTAGTTTGGTTCTTTTTTACACGAAAATAGGTTTGGCTTCATTTATAACTGAAAAAAATTGTATATAAATCAAATGTGATCATACGAAATGAGACGTCAAAAACGTCAACATTACTATATTGCATAGCAAACATGTGTACTTTTTTTTATAAACTTTAAATTTTATCTCAGTTTTAATTCGTCGTGACTTTGCAAGACAGTGTAATATTTGTTAATGAACATTTTTCGTCGTGCATGAAACAGTCGAACTTAATCCGTTGAAATAAAAATTGATAAAGCCAGAGAAGCGAGTTGGTAAATCAAAGTACACGAAGTTTGTTCCTTCATTTTTATTCGCTTCATCTCGATTGAATTAAAATGTTGCCTGAATGTATCATTGTATATCTTGGGAAATACAAGCATCTGTTATGAAATGACAAATGCTGTTGTTTATTACATAAATATAAATATACGATGTAACACTTATTAATCAATTTCATCATTTCAAATGTTCAATTTGATAATTATTTAACAAATTAGTTAATTATTACACAAGCATTTCTGACAGTTATGAAATACAGCTCTTATTTTTTTTTTTCATTTTAACACCAAACTGACGTCAAAGAATATAATTTGGGATACGAAATTAAAAAAAATTATATTAAAACATTTCGCAAAATTGTTTAATTCGTACAAATTTTACAATCAAACGAAACAAAATATTTTGAATTTTACATGTGAAAAGTTTTGACCATATTAAAAAGTTTCCTTCTAATCATCAGTTTAAAATGTATAAAATTATATATACGTGCATATGTTTTAGACTGTAATAATTTACATTAAAAGTTAAATTAATACAATTGATGAATCGTTCAGTTTCAAACGGTGGTCAAAATTAGTACACAGCTAAGAAATGAAATAGAATTGGCTCACCACCG
This sequence comes from Axea sp. ZL-2020, assembly GCA_022817665.1. NCBI lineage: Eukaryota > Metazoa > Arthropoda > Insecta > Hymenoptera > Scelionidae > Axea > Axea sp. ZL-2020. The sequence continues at coordinate 5,081 of JABFOX010001857.1, forward strand.
ACTTTCGACGAACTCGCATAGAAAAACAAACTGGAGAACAGCTGTTAAGCAAAAAGGATTTCGTTAATAAGTGTCTCGCGCATTTAAAACGTGCAGCAGGCTGTGGCGAACGCAAAGGTGGGGCATCTATTATGCACGGAATCTGTTTTTAAACGAGAGTTTGATTGTCCCGCAATTATCCACGCTGACCACGTACCGGAGGATACGCCGACAATAATCGAACAATTTAAATTCCGACTGTTTATGAAACGCGCGATTAATCGAGTTGGCGTTCGTCGCGTCTAATTCCTGGCTATTGTTCGGCGACAATTTCGACGCTGGGAAATGCGACTGGCATCTTTCCTTAAACGGATGACGAAACCGAGACAAAGCCAGGCTTTCTCACAAAAGTCGATACACTTTCTGCAGTGTCGCCGCTTGTCGAACAGTGGCTGAACACAATTTGACCTCGTACCACGTGTTGTAATACTGTTTCGATGGTCGTTAGGTGTGCAAAGAGAAAGTTGTACTTGCAGTCATACGAAGGAAAAAAAAGAATAAAAAAAGGGATGGGATTCTTGCGCAGCTCTCGTCAATATGTTTATCATTTCACGCGTGGGAACTCGTCGCGTTTCGCAACTGATGAGCCGAACATCATCTGTTCCCTCCTTTCCCATAAAACGACTCTTTTTATGGAATCGCTTGAATGAAACGTTCCAGGCGACGCGAATTGGCACACGATCGTCATTAAAAGTCAAAAGTTTCGTTTGAAAATCTATGCATTTTCATTTCTAACGATAATTACGTAATTTAATTCAGTACCTGTGTAGAACGTTTCATGCAATTTATAAGTATAAGTTGTATATTTTTATACAACAGTATAAGTTGATTATTTTTATGATTCGGGCGCAAAAAAACGACTATTTATAACTACAATTGGTAGTATTTGAAAGTAATACACGATACGTGTTCTTTTTCATAAAAGTCAACCCTATAGATGATCCAGATTTAATGAATAGTAATTTGATATATCCTTGCAATCGAAATTAACCAAAATGCAATCGAATATTTGTTCATTCGGCGAACGAATTGCATTGCCAAGAGATTTTTCCTTAAAAAAGTGCAATGCGAAAAGTAATTAAGGATAAAGAAAAATTGGATATTGAATTTTCAATTAAATTTTCCTTTTCGTGCGATTGCCAATGTCTCTGCAGTTTTAAAACATAACGGAGATCTTCTCTGTTGAAGAATTCGTAGCAATCGAAATTAATTGAAGTGGAAAGCTGGAGCATCGTGAAAAGGCGTTACGAACGAGCTTCCAAACAACTTTTCCACGATTTGGAGATTGTTCGCGTACTTAGAGGATTAGTTGCTGGATCCAGATTCGTTCGTGCTCCTGTACAAACGCAGCGTTCGAGTGTGTTGGTCTATTTGATTGAGGGAGCAAAAGCTATTTAACATAAAAATGAGAAAAGGAAAGGGAAATATTTCAAAAGCTCCTTCAAGACCCACCGATTTTCGGTTCAGAAGAAATAAGAATTTAATTTCGATGACCTTTCCATTCAGTTATGCAAAAATATTCAGAAGTAATCTCAAGACGAGAAGTCCATAAGTGGGATAAGAGAAAAAGAAATCGTGTTTAGTTTGGTAATAGACTTCTTTCGATGATCAAGAAAGTATTTGTGCAAAGATTCTTTTTCTTTTATTCCGTTCCAACTCACGTTAATTTTAATCGGAATAATTTGGGATTATATTTATGAACTGAATTGAAATATTGACTTATTTGATAACATTATCACAAATAATTAGAACGATAAAAATGACATTTCTACTCATTAATCGTCAAATTCTGAATTTCATTATCCATATGTATTTACTTTACATATAATAACTTATTATATATAACTGATTTAAAGATTAATCTTAATTTATATACACTATTACTATTAATTTTTTCTACCAATTAATTTGGTTCGCATATTATATTAATTCGTGGTTTAATACATTCTAATAATATTTGTTTTTTGTAATAAAAATAATTAGTTTAGTTTACATGTTTTAATAAAATTATAGCTATTTCTGTTCAAATAGATTTCATTGAAATTGAATGTGAATAAATATGGTTAACTCTGAATAGGTAAGAAAAGTAAACAAGTTTGATTAGATTCGATCAGGCATGTACAAATCTGTGCATACTTGATAAATTAGTTGCATCTAATTCGATATACTATTCTCTTATTTGCTCAAAATTAGTCAGATATAATCAAATGACATTTATTTTTAAAAAATCATATCAAGTTTAACAAAACTTGACAAAGTACTACAAATATTGAATTATTTTCAGATTCAATCGGAACGTAGATTTTTATGTTACAGTTTTTATTGAGTAAGTACGTTGTAAAACAAGGAAATTCTAAAGTATTGTTTTTTTTTTTAAATCATGAAAAAATACATATATTAAATCTACTGTATTGTTACAGTAAATACGTTTAATAGCAATATAATTTCCTGGTAATAATATTCTATTGTTGAAATTAATTCTGTATAGTTTGTCTTTACAATTACGGTATTACTAGATTTTTAAATAAATTAATGATAGATTACGAAACATGACACATATAACTTGAAGTTAAGCAGTTGAAAAATATGTTGTAATACAATTGTACTTCGATTTTAATTTTATGGAAATTATTTAATTTTAAATAAGAGGAATCTATAACGACGACAAATTTTAGTAACTGTTTTTAACGTTTCTAAGCAATATTAAAAAATAGAATAAGTAAATATATGTTAATTAATTATAAAAGTTAAAATGTTTTGTACTTATGAATAATTCCTTATTTATTTACTGAAACTATTATTTTTATTGGCATATGAAAAATGTAGTTAAGTTGCTGTTAAATCGTTGCTTTAAATTGTTACCACTAATTCTATCAACGAAATCATAATGAGATGTAAATACGTAAACTAAACAAACGTTAAATTAACATTAATCAAAAACGATAAATTTATCAATACAGAAAACACTTTCTATTTGCGTTAAAAATGTAACACAATCTTATAAAACACCTTTTTTTATTGTAAATTAACAAAAAACTCAATATTATTCATTTCATGTTTGTAAATATATCTCATTATTTATATATAATTACAGTAAAAATAATAGTACGTCCAAGTTTAAAATTAGGACATTTATATAATGTAATGTGTTTATGGGCTTGTCTATATACACCTTGTAATAATTGTTACAGGTAAAAATATATTTGTAAAATGGACTGTAAAATATAACATTTGTTATTTCAAAAGAAAACAAAAAATTCGTTTACGAAACTGTTTCTTAATAAATACAGTAACATAATTCATCTATTGACGTATTCCTTACCTCTTCAATTAAATAAGGGTCTTTAAAACTACTCTAAATATTATATACTAAAACTCGTATGTCAGTTCTCAATTTTCAGTTATCAATTCTCAGTTTCACAATCGGGTATCATTTTTAACAAAGTGCGGATTATATTATATTTTTTTAATATACTATAGCAAATATTTTAGTTGATATAATTATAAAATTAGTTTAGTCTAGTAAGAAAACTTTACATTATAAAATATTATATTTTATTCAAACTCCTTTCAATTATTACGATACCTCAAATTAATATCTCTATAATAATTATTAGTTAACATTGTTTATCTTTTTACGATATGATAACAGAAATCTTTGATTGATTCATTACGTTTGTGTTTGCAGTACTTACTACTAATAATGTAAACAATATATAATACACATACAGAGAAACATATATACACAGAATTCGTTCTATTTTTACATTAATATTTATTTGTAGAAAATAAAGTTTGTTGCTCTTATTAGATTTTCATTTCTAGTGAATAGGATTTCATTGTGGCTTTGGTTCAGTGCTTTCAAATACGGAAATGCTGAATGCTACAGCTTGGCACGGAAAACTCCTCGCCGTAGACCTTATAACTTGCACGTATTCGATGATGTGGATTATTTATTTATTATATTAATGGCGTTTCGTTGCTTGATTTTTCTGGCGTACTCGGATTGAACGGCATATTCGTATGTTTGGTACAGTAGCGCGCCAGTAGAAGTTTATTGCAGAAATGCAGATGATATATACCACACTTTATTTACATGCTTTCATTCATTATGAATATAGTACTCAAAAAGATTGTAAAACTATTCTCCTTATCAATTAGTAGGAAGTCATATGTATTCTTTAGTTAACAATACCATGCAATAATATACAAAATTTGAATGCCTTTTTTTTAAACAGGAGTAATAAAACGCTAAAAAAATCACTATTCCGTTTGTTCCTTAAGGTTCAAATACGGTTTGTACGAGTTTTAAAAAATCAAGAATAAAGTATATTATACTACCTTAGTAAATTAAAAATTTAATGTTAAAATTTGAAAACGTTATGATTAGTCAAACATTGATGAAATAGCTTCTCATGAAGTTTTGTATATCGAAAATTTATTACGTTAATTACGAATAATTTATTACGAATCACGTTTAATATGAATGGTCTGCAATTTGTAAATTTCCGAATCACTTAAATAGGATCTGTATATTTGTCAACGTATATGCGAAAGTATAATATTAACTGCTTAGTTGATTTTACAATTAACTACTACAATTGCACTGACACGTGTTTAAGGCAATACGAAGTATCAGAATATATTGCGTAACTGTTTTCAAGTCTCCTTGTACAAAGTAATACATTTGATACCTGTATTTAACGACATAATCTGATTCAATATGGGGTTCATTTTACTATTTTTCATCTATTTTCAATGAATTAAGGTAATCGGACTTCCATTTATACCAAATTTATTTATATAGACTTACTCGGTTAGGCCAATACAATCATTAGTCTCCAGATTGATTCGAAACTAACACAGTCAGTGATGCATTTAGCGTATAAAAAATTAAAAAACTGATCAGCTGTTTGTGCTGAAGCAAAGCTAATATTCGCGAGTTAATACGCGCGAGCGAATTGATTTTCCCGATATATGCTTCAAATGTTCTTTATGCAATTTAATGCCACCATCTCAGAGTCCTCCAAACCGAGATACGCGGGGAAATATAATTTACAATTGTATCGGTTAGTCGTTTTGAAATATGATACAATTATTTTTATTTATTAGACTTTATATACCACGTCTGATGATAAACAGATTTAAGATGATCAAAAACTTTATTTATGAATAATTACAAAGATTTCAATATGACTCATGTTTAAAAACAAAATAAATGATAATGTTCTCGTTGTTTGTCGAAGATGCGTTGAGAGGTCCGCTTGGCTAAAACGCAGCGTTTTGTTGTAACGACGCTGTCAATTTTCCGTCGAGATCGCTCAAGCTCGGAATGCAATAGCGAATGTTGGCGATTCTTACACTTGCGATATTGTCGTTCACTCTTGGAATCAGGAGATGAATGCCCTTTCAATGGACAATTCCAATACAGTTTCAGTTGACATGCTGAGTGATGTCGTTGTTGAATTGTAAGCATGTTAAATATGAGGTAATGATTCCATTCCATCACACAGGCAACGTAACCTTTAGAATAACATACACACTGCATCGATTTATTTTCGTTCTCAAAATTTCATACGTTCATGGAACCGTGAGTTCGTTTTTCAGTACATGTTGATTAGATAGTGTCGAAAAAATGTAATGCTTCGAAGGTTTGAACATTTTCTCCCAAAAATGTAATGAAATTGTTTCATTTTGAAACCGTGTCTTTCAAATTGATTTCACGCGATCTAAAAGGTATGACTAATTTTGAGATAAGAGATGAATTGGTACCCAATTATCAATGCTTCTTAGCCATTCTAAATAAGCGCACAACACATTCTAAGGAATTGCAATTTGCTCTAGCAGTCGAATAATACCGGAAAGAGTACAGTGAAGAGAGTATAAGCCATGATACACGAACTTTCGCATCGTATTGTAACCCTTTCACAGTCGAATTGTAATTCTAATTTGAGAAATAATACTAAAACAATATAACGAGCGTGCAATTGTTATGTATAGCTTTTTCGAACATGTTACATGTAGTGTGAGATATCATTCACGTATTTTGGTCATTTAAAGCATTACAACTTAATCCGCACGTTATTATCTAGTGAGTATAAGATGTAGGCAACGAAGTCGCCAAAACCAAATAATGTTGATATTAAATTATTCTGTTTTCTTATTAATTTTCTGTTGATTCGAAAAAATGACATGGAAAATGCTCATATAAATGTCCTTGATTTTTGCGAACATTTCTGCATGAAAGTCACTTCCTTTTATATAATTATCAATTAAATGAAATAATCAATCCTGAAATTTAAACCAAATAATTTTTGAGATAATGATAATCGTAATTAATATTTATTCGTTATAAGCGACGCTGCAGGATAAACAAATATAATATATCAAGATTTAATTTGCAACTGTCCCCAACCTGGCTGTTTTGTTATTAGAATTAACTTTACATCAATAACAAAAGCTCATGCTTAAGAAGAGATAGTAACATTTAAATAATTTATTCGAAACAATTTGGAGTTAATAAAAATGAATATAATTTTATTTAGTTGAAAAAGAGGAAACAAAATAACCAACAATTTACTTATGATTGCGTGAGTTTCACGCGTGGTATAAAAAATATAGTCAAAATGTGCTAACTAGCGCTGGTGCAAGAATCGTTTCAACGTCACTAAGCGGGTCGCAAAGTTGAACGGCATGAGGTATTGGTCGCTACGGTAACCTACACTTGTGCATTTCTTATGCGGATACCAATAACGTGCCCAAATGCACTTGCGCAGAATGACGAAGAAGAATTTATAGACCATAATCCTTTATTATTATGATGAATTTGTATAAAAGGTGTTCGTAATTGTGCTTGTAGTAAATAATAAAACTGGACCACCAGGTCATGATTCCGTATAGATCATGAGAAATATTATTGTTTGCGAATAAAGTCATGCAGCGACATTGATTCATTTCGTAGTTATACTGTTGTAATTCCTTAACTTTTTATGAGTTATTGAAGTGAATACAATTTTTATCGCGACTTTACTTGATGCGCAACTGGTAAGCAGTTCTTGCCCTAATCACGATCATGATTACTCGAGACAGAAATCAACATTAATTTGATTCCATTTGCAAGGTTTATGGTGATC
>JABFOX010001858.1:0-12252 GCA_022817665.1 Axea sp. ZL-2020
TCGAGTAGGAAACGGAGAAAGAGGTACCAAATCGAGAGAACCGATAATTGCAAATCAGCAACGTTTGACGTGACGTTGAGACATTAGCAAGCCCACCGGAAATTATGACAACGGGCTCGTATCCTATCGGTGATTCAATGCGGCAAATAAATTAGTCACATCAATTCATCTCTGTCAGAAACACCACTTTTTAATGTTTGATTTACAAATCATATTATCAATAACGCACCGACTGAGCGTAAAACGTGCATTCATTATCACGCTTTACGATCATAAAATTGAATTACACGTTGCGAAGATAACATTTATAATACACATTCATTATTTCAGCAGCATTAATTCGTGTATAATATATGTACTGCTGAAAATTATATAAAACAAATTTGAAAGTAAATACAGGAGTGAATTTGAATATCAATTTCAATTCGAGCGACCGCCGATGAGGTTTCGAAACTCGGTGCTCCGCGTTTCTTTTTCTTCCTTTTTTATTTACATTTTTTCCTCGTTTGCTTTTTTACTGTTATTGAAAAAGAAACGCATATCTGTGTGAGTGTGATTTAAGAGGCGGCGGGATAGTACGTCGAGTCACGCTGCGTGCCTATCGTCTTGTAACAGCGGAAAATTAAGCGTAGCTAGTCGATCTAGTTTTATAGTAATTTCTGCGATGAAAGCGAAGACTCTCTCGCCTAAGCGCAAGGATTTCTGATATTAGATACATCGACCTCGAAAGTATCGAAAGTGAAGTCGACGGACAAATTAATGCGTCGATGAACGACAAAAAGTTTTATCGCCATAGAAAAGCCCGTTCGCGAGGCGTTCCACAAAGAGAAAATTGCATGGAGAAAATCTCGCACGAAAACTAAAGTTGCATGAAATGCAGGAAAATCCATTAAAAAATGTATTCGATCCTTTGTCTTTGTACTGCACATTTACAAAATTTAAAAAAATGGGCGCGGAAAAAATTGCAATGCAGTGGATTATTATGTACATGTACTGCTTTCATTTTTTGTTAGAATGATTTTGTTTACACTTATTGAATTGCAATTTCTTGTTTTTCTTGAATTATAAACGTTGTATGTTTCATATTGTTCTTTTATATTTAAAATTTCAATTAATATCCACTTTTTAACAAGTGAATCGATTCATAATTATTCATATTTTAAACTTCAGATATTTTTGTATGCATAAATTGGGAGGAATTAGTTTTTGTGGTGAATACAAAAACATATATATCAAAAGCTAATTATACTTTGATGATACGTTATAAAATTTTAATTATTACTGTAACTAGTCCTGATACAACAAATAAGAATAAATATATAAATAAAACGAAGAATATTTTATGAAGCTTGTTCGTACTTTATTTAAAATAATTTTAATTACGATAGTTTGATGATTACAATTTAATTTTAATATTTCATAAGTTTATTTGAATGCATAATTTGAATATCAATTAAATTAATGTTTATTAATATAAAAACTATTATTTGTTTAAAGTGATAATACTTACTGATTTTTATTTCAAAGTTTTATACTGTAAAAAAATTATAGTGAAAAGTAATTAATGGAAACAGATTTAAAAAAGTGTTTTCAGATTGATTGAAGTAAGGTAATAATTTTGTATCACTTTAAAGTATTAAATTTCTAGTATTGAATATATAACTTTTAATCTTTTTGTAAACTAATAAAATTCTGGCTGATATTAATTATTATGTTAAATTCACAGGAAACATTGTATTGCAGCTAAAAAAATACAGAACTTTTTTTACTATTATGGTATATTTTTATTTTTGAACAACTATTTAATATTCATTCAATAATATTAAATTAAAAAATACAAAATAAATTAATTATCACGTAATTAATATAATTTTAAATTTTAAATCAACAACAAACTTTTTTCATTTTTAAAAACTTCGTGAGACATTATCGAAAAATTTAAATAAATTTAACATAATAATAAATCAAAATTCTTGTTATAACTGTGTAAAATTTTACTAATTTATACACATTAATTTCTTTATTTATACTTCATATAAATTTTAGTTTTATATTGTGCAATTAATTTCTTTTAGAAATAAAAATTCCATTTACAAAAAAGTGAATTGCAATTGAATTCTTACAATGGCAGAATGAAAAAAGGAACTTTTGCTATAGCTTTAGTGTCGTAAAATGATGAAGAAATTCGAACATCTTGAAACACTATAAAAACCGCTTATTTACTGCCGTTGATATTAAAGCAAAATCCCGTCAGACCAAACGTAAACATAAACACATAAAAGATAATATATTTCGGACAATTCTACATCGTAATTGAACTATAAATTCACTTAATAATATAATTATTATCATAATATTTTATACGAAACGAAATGTACACTACAAGTTTACTAAAAGCGTTATAACTCCTTCTTCTGTTTCCTACTGCTACTTCCGAAGAGAAAACAAGACAAGCCTAACTATTTATAACGGATTTTCACTGTACATTAAATTGAATACTGCTGGAGCGTCGCACTGGACATATCTCCAAAGATTTATCACGGAGTATAAAAAATCTACCAAATACCTTTTGAAAATATAAGATTATTTTTGCAGAATACAACTGTTTTTTTTCAAAGTCATTTCACTGTAAACTTTTGTTAAATGTTCTGTAAGACTTTAAATGGTATCTAAAAATGTTACTTTGTATAAATTGCGAAAGTAATTTTAAATTGTACAAATATTTCTACGAATTAAAAAGTATTTTTTGGGGAAATATCTGTTGAGAAATTTTTGTTTCATTATCTTCTTTGGTATAATTTTCGTAATTCACGAATAAGTCTTTGTCAGTGGAATTGCGTAACCAACAGTACGTCTGATAAAGTTAATGTCAATGGAGACAATGGCTCAAGGAAACGCAAAGCAATAAATTTCGTAGTACAAGAAAGTCGTGAAATCGTGACATTTTCGAAAAATAACTCTGCGCTTTTAGCACTTGCATCGTCATCAGGTGTGGACAGACCTTAAAATAGGGAATAACGTTCGCATGGCGACCCACATCCTGGAAGTGGAGATAAAGTGACTTCCCGGGACCGTTCCCCAGTTCTCAAAGTTAACCCCGCCTTGTTTCGATAGTGCGAGTAGCGCACGTGTCGCGACAATGTAAAGCCTTTCCAGCTGTACTGCGGTTCGAAACAACAGTTGCACCGACAATTAGAAAATACGACCATTAATTGAATAATAAATAATTCACGGCTCATATACAATAATTATAATACGTGTTGTAATACCAAATAGTCGTTTATTCACTGAGTATCGCGTGTGCGTAATGCGTGTCGATGCATTCACGTGCAATTATTCAGTTTCAAAAGAAGTTGCGCCCAGTGTAATGGACACATTTTTCTGCACAGTGAATTACCGTTTCGCAGATTTTAAATACTATTTGCTTGCGTGAACTTTGATCGTGAACTTCGTTTTACTTCAGATCTTGCGTTAGATGCTGCTATTAGCAGAAATTCAATTATGTATCACGAACATTATTACTAGATTGAGTATCTTGTTTTTTGATAAGCATTTAAAATCCTTTTTGTATTTAGCTAGAAACACTATCGTGTTTCTTGATAATGAATTCTAATTAAATAAACATAACTATACGTAGTAGTGAATATGCAGGATGTATCACATTTAGAAAAATAAATATTAAATATATAAAGATTAAAAATACAGTATTTTTTCAGTATGAGTAGTAATAATGGTGGCATTAATTTTTATATATCTTAAATATTTATGTAATTGTTTCAATGAGGTCTACAAATTACTATAATACACCTCATAATTATGTAAAAACTATTGCGTTTTTGATACAATTTAAATTATGATTCTGAAGCATTTTAGTACAAAAAATTATATCCTATAACAACTGATTACTTCGAATCAATGATAATCATGCTCTTATGAAGTTGTATAACGAGAGCAATAATAAAACTATATTTCAGTATTTTTTTCCTAATTTAATCATCCACATACCAGAATTTGTTAAAAATAAAAAATTGAAATATGATTGTATTTGATCACATTTTATTATTTACTGGTTTTAATTTATTATATTTACATGTTTTTTTCAAATTGTTGTTTTATGTTTTGAATTCAACAAAAGCATAATTAAGTTTAATCGCAATTAATACGCCATGCATATATTATATATTTTAATATTCGGAAAGAACTATGCACGTTTAATGTTTTATTTACATTGAAAATATGTATACCCCTCCCCCCTCCATAGCTACATATACAAAATAATATAAATTAAATATTATATATAAAATAATGTTTATTTTATAAAATAATAAATTGTTTATTGAATTTAACACGCACGCAGTATTTAAAATACTGATGTTCTGCTGACGTTTTTTCATTACTATTAACTAAATAATTAGATAATTTTCTTTATTTAATTATTTATATTATATTTATTATTTATATATATTATATATATTATATTAATAAAGAAAATATTTGTGGGAAATTCATTTCATTTTCTTTTGCTTTATCTTGGAGTATTAATTTAACTTTTATAAATATAAATATATTAATGTAATAATAATTTTAATTTTATTAACTTAATATTAGTTTAACTAAAAATTATAATCACACAATTAGGATTGTAAAAAAATAATAATCTTTTTGATTTAATTGACCAATTTTAATAATAATCTAATTATTCATTATAGATAATATATAATATTAAAATTTCTCAGTTTTTTATTTTGTGAAAAATACAGAAAATCACTACTATTTTAAAATGAGTTGTAATAAAATCTATAATTTTATGATTATTGGTCAAATGATATTAAATTTCATTCCATGTAATTTTAATTAATAATTTTATTTCTGCTCTTTTTTTAAAAACACTACTTTATTATAAAATATTTTGGATTATAAGGTAATAAATTTAACATTGGATATTGCTAGAAAGTAATACAACATCAATAAAAGATCGCGAGTTCAAACTAAAATAAATTATATTCAAATAAGCACTTGTAAATATTCATAGATTTTTATTTTATCAGGTTACATTTCAAGATTACTTGTTCAAAACCAACCTACTACATAGAGCAACCCTTAAGTACTTATATATTACTGTAGAGTGAAAATTTAGACCATCTCATGTCACAGATTTAATGTGAATATGAATGATAAAAAAATTCTACCGCGATTTAAAGATATTAAAAGTGGCATGAATGTTAAATGAAAAACAGCATTTAATTTCGCGAATCTTGAACTTATTCTTTGGTTAACTTGAACTAGGGGCTTTTTAGTACATTTTTTGATTAATGTGATTTTTCAACAGGCGCCGTTAATATACAACTCTTAATAACAACATCGACTGAAACTCATTAATTACAATTAAATATCAATTGTTTTGCATCGTATGTTTATAGAAATTAACTAATGGGATTTGCGAAAGAAAAGGAAAGCGCCTTTGCTTAATAGCCAATAGGAATATATATGGAAAAACAAACGAATTATTGTTTGAAGAAATATAGCATATACTTTAAATAGCTTTGTACGAATATAAATACCAATGTATTATTTATTAAATCAAACACTCAGGCAGGTGTTCGTACGTGTCTTATTCTATTTCGTTATTTGCCTTATCACAATTTCAGTATTGAATAAATTTGAATTCGTATTAATTATCAATGGCTCTATAAGATTTTAATAAATACAAATGGATTTTTATGCAGGACAATAGCACAACTGAAACTCACACGTATCAAATTTTAATTAAACGAACTTTATTATATTACGAACACTTTTATTTGAATTACTAAACATTTGTTGGTTTATAGATATACTGCTATACACAATACCTTTTCTTTTTTTTTATTTAAATTGATTTTTGCTCGCCAAAACTTTAGCTGGATGCAGTAGTTGAAAAAGTTATATTTTAAAAAGGGAGCAATTTCATGATTTTATTTTGGATTTTCCTTCTGAGAAAAAAACTTCTTCAAAAAGAAAAATTGTTTTTTGATTCGTAATAAAAAGAACTTTGGAAAAAAGTCCATCAACTTGCAATTAATCCACAGTTCTTTTTAGGAAGTAAAAATAGTGTCAGACACAACGAGAAATCAATTTTAGTTATAAACTCCAAGACGAGTAACCGGTGTTAGAAGAATTAAAGAGATTATTCCCCAAAACCACTTTAGTGTAGCAACGACATAAAGCAAACGCTCGATTGGATATATTTCTTATTGCACGTGTCTCGGATCTCACGAATGTGAAGCGAAGGCACTCCCGATGTATTTATCGCGACACTGGGATTTTTAATTAAAGCGAAAGGGAATTGGTTAAGTAATATCATGTTTCTGTTATTTTATTTCTCGTGAATGTATTTTATTAGTCGTCATTTTTAACGTTTCCATAAAACGAAATATAACATTTTGAGATTCGTCAATGAAGGTATTGGTGTAATAATAAAAAAAAAAAACAGTTCTTTCTAGTAAAGTTTGTTAACATGATTTATTATAAAGCAAGCAGGCTCAAAATGGAGAAATACGATTTAATTTTTAATGTGCTTTTGTTATTTACTCCGATCGAGTGCGGGTTCGCGAGGTTTTGCAATAAAGGCTTTAAAAATGTAACAAAGTAAATTAAATAAAAACAAATGAAGAGGGTGATGAACGACTTTATTGTCTTTGCTTATTTCGTTTGATTATATTTTGTCATAGAAACATCCAGTCCTCATCGATTTGCGTATTAATTATTTGCATGTATCTGGAATTTGCATTGTCATTAAACAAACCTAACTGAACTCAATTACTGTAGAAATATTTGCTGTATGTTTAAAGAACCATGGGCTCTCAATAGATTAATGTTGTACAAAGCATTGAACAAACGTTGACATTTTTTAAATGTTGAATAAACGTATACTCAGTGTGATTTTAGCATTTGCTATTCACGTTGTGTTAAGAACTACACGAATCGGTAGTCTTCTACTGTGTTCGAAACAAAATTGTCAAATATTTAAAAATAATTTGTTTCACTTTCGGTTTATGCAAACAGCATCATTTTTAGCATGGTATATTGCAATAAAATTTGCTCAAATTTCTAGCCAATTATAATATTTGTTATTATCGATTGGGACATAAAGTATTCACACATTTGAATAAATATTTCGGTGAAATGATCGTTTTTGCAAAAGTTTTACTGGTGCAATATTGAATTTAAATACTTGGAAAAATATTTTTACCGGCGGGACTCTTCATTGAAGCATCCTCATTTTTTTTTATTACATCTTATAAAATCGTTTTAACAAAACTACATTCATCTGTTTATGCATTTCAAATCTAACAAAATATATGTGATTTTTTATTTGTTAAAATTATTTTATTAATTGCCATTGCAATTCTACGCGGAGTACGAGCAGATTGTTTTATTAAAATTTTATGGTAGATTGGAAATACATTTTTATAGATCTTTTTAAAGGGGAAAAACTTCTTTCTTCATTCGTCGATATTATTGGATGACGTTTTAAATTTGTTACTTCATCACTCGTAAAATTATGATAAATTTGAATATTGCTGGGACTAAGCATTGTGCTCATATCTTTTAAAATTTTATATTTTGCATTTTGATGTGAAACGGTTTTCAATTTTTCATTTTCTGATATAAATGGTTCTGCTGTATGTTACATTTGTAAAAGTAATATAGAATCAAGTTTAAAATGTATAAAGACATTTTATTTCTTCATCCGAGTATGAAAAAGACCAATATTTTACTTATTTCACAAGCGTTGATAATTTCAATTAATTACAATATTAATGTAGTTGATGCTATTGCAAATTGAGTATGCATTGTTTTTTACAAAATGCTAACGTATAAAGCATATTTGAACCAAAAAAGTTATTCTTACTAAAAAAGTTCAAATAAAAACCAAAGGAAAAAAACATTAATGCTCGACTAAATATAATAACTTTCTAATTTTAAATTAACTGTAAACCTTTATTGATCAATAAATAGACGAGACTGAGATATTATCTCAGGTTTGTTATCATGCCAATCCTGCATTAAGAAATGTACGATTCTGCAGAGTTTTGAACAGACGTCCAATAGTGGTACTGTTGACATTAGAATACTGGCAGTACTGGCCCATGTGTCAATTTCACGCCGGTATCATCAAATCAAATCAGTCTGATTATGCATAATAAATGACTGAAAACTACAGTTGTACATATAATTGTTTATATTTATAATATTCGAGTATATCTGGCTTATACCAGTTTATATCTTTTAAACATCTGAATATGGTTTCTTAAAACGATATACGAACAAATGTTAAAAACATACGCGATTTATATATACTTCACTTTTACTGAAACAATTTTGCGATTATTGTTGAATGCATTATTTACGAAACAGACGTCGGACTGCGATTCATCGAATATTTTTATAACCACATAAATAAAGCGAAATCAGAATCGCGCTTATCAGTGCATGGAAAAAAAAGTAATATTTTTGGACTCATAAATGGCGTCCATTTTTTCATGCAATTTATCACGACTGATTTCTTTTTTTACTTTTTATTTTCCATATTCCGCCTTTTCAAGTACCACACTGTGTATTCGATCGTGCAAAAAATGTCGTTCTTAGGTCGCGTATAAAAAGAAACTTTTTTTTTCAACCTCCATTTTTTCTTCCGAATTAAATGATCATTAATCGAAAAGAAAAATTACGGCAACTTTTTCTTAGTCACGACCATCATTATCGATGTCTCAGCATTGTAAGAATTGATGATCGGGTCAGAAAGTTGTGAGAGCAAAAGTATTGCTGCTCTAGACAAGGATCGTTTCGCGCTGGTAAAAACGTCAATTTTGTGTTGATAAGGTGAACGATGTAACAAATATCTGATTACAGAGATGTTTTTTTGTAACTTTTTTGCACTTTATTTCTGACAAACAAAACAGTGGATTATGCGTCTTTAGAAAAATTGTAGTTACCATTATTTCTTGATATATTTAATTAAGCAGTGAAAGAATTATAAATATAAATTTATTATTACAGTCAAATATATGTAACGTAATACAATTGCATTTTTAACATCTACTTATCAACTAATTCTTCAAGCCATAAATTAAAAATATATAAACTAATTATTTTATAAATTAAACATATGTATATGAATAAAACAAATATAAATATATTATAGATATGTATACAGAAATTAAAAATATAATGTAATATACGTATATATTAAAAATATATCAATTTTTGAAAATAGACTAAATTTCCGGTGTATTTAATATGCTAATTCACATTTGTATTAATAACACAATACATGATTCAGAGACAAGAAGTTTCTAAGTGTTTTTGTATTTTGTGACACTTGTTAAATATTTTGACTTACTTGCATCAACAATTTAATACGCCAAATGAAATATTTATACAAATAAAAACTTTTCGTAATTTAACAAAATATATTATAGCGCGAATTTATTAATTCTCTGAAATTCTCTATTCGTACAAACAAATGATTTGTAATAACGAATACAACGAATCCCTTTCAAATATAAAAAATACAAATACAAAAAATAATTTTCTTTTATATGTAACATAATTTGTATCAGTTAATAATGGAAATTTTATCAAAGTGCGTCATTATTTAGTCTTTATAATGTTTTATAAAACTTTGTAGTAATGATAACAGTAATTATAATTTCAATTTCAAATGTTGTGTTACTACAAAGAGGAATTATTGAACTCTCCTGTAATGTAGTTAATATTTTATAAGAATATTTAATTCGATAAATACGTGGAAATTTTGTATAGTTTTGAAATAAAATTCCAAATCGTTAGCATTCAAAATGAAGAATAACAGTAGTGCCATTTTTTTATGAATTAAAAATTAACAAATAGGCAAAGTTAGTGCCTGGTTTTAAAATTCTGTTCATTTCTTGTACACTATTGTTAGTTTTAGTAAAAATTTTATCAGCAATGCTGTTAGTTTTAGATAAAAAAAATAAATAATAGTTTTATACTTCTAAAGGACTGAAGCTTGACTCGAAATCACGAATTCGAAGGGCCAACAACAGTTCTGATGGAAGTTATATCAAAATAAAATGTTGATCTTACTAAATACATATTTATCCTTTGAGGTAGAATTATCTATCAAAATTAACATGGCATTGACATAAACATGCACAAATTAATATGACGTTGACATAGACATGGGTTAACTGATAAACAAACAGATTTACTCATATGCTGTAATAACAATCAATCTAGATAGTAAGGTTTGTCCAAAATTTACCAACAGAAATAGAAATAATTCCTTAAGAATTATTTCACCTCACGACAGAAACACACATAATCAAGCTGTTTCTTTACACGAATTCTGAATCGTTTCTTCACTCAAACATAAATCATACATAAAAAGCAGAATTTTTTAAAACGAACGAATGAATAAATGATACCGACTTCAAACGATTCATGATTTCATTGGGCATTTGAATCTGTAATTAAACCTAAAGGACTCGTTACAGACATTTTGAGAAATGAATTTTTGTGAATAAGTAAGAATAATAAAAAACTTTTGTATGTCATCAATGTGATGTTTGAGTCAATAATTTCTATCTTTAATGATAGATAGAAAAAAACATTTGCACAATTTTATTGGAAATCACGTCACTTATATTCCGTACAGTGATGAAAAATTTGCAAATTACTCGTTCAACAAATTTTAAACATCGTGTACTTTATTTCATTTTAAATACACTTTTGTTATAGTTATAGTGAGAAATGCCTTCAATATTGTAACAGAAATTAAGATTAATAAAATCATTGACTCATTGAACAACTACCATGACAAACTGATTTCTGCTCATGGAATGGGACCAAATCAAGTTATTAGACTTCAATTAGAATAAAAATAAAAACAAAATTGATTACAAATTAATTCCGGCGAAATTCCTGCTCAGAAAATATAGTAATTACTATTTAAAGCACCTTGTGATGCCTGTAATAGGTGTCATTGATGATTCAACTGATTAGACAATTATTGTCTTCAGCGAGATATTTCATAATGGCTGTATTAAATTGAAAAATATTTACTTAGAAATAATGATTAGCCAATGGAATTCATAAATAAATATATTTCCGATCGAAATAACGAGAAACTTTAATTTGCTCCATTGCAAAGCATTAGAGTTTGAAAGTTAATACAAATAGATAATTCATTGTGACTATGATTTTGTTGAGAAAATTAAAGAAAATGAATCACGATAATTGATCATTTAGCGAGAAAAATATCACTCTATAACACAACCAAGATTGCGTAGAAAAAAAAATATTTCAACAAATAGCACTGAGCGATTTCTAATTATTGAAAAAGAATGTAATTGACAGAATTAAAAGTTAACCGACATCCAGTTGAACTGTTCAATAACGAATATCTATGACAAGAAAATTTATAGGTATTATAATCAACACAGTTTTAGAAAAACAAATCAGATGATAAACGTAAATTCACGAATTGTTTATCAACATTAATTGCTTTCTGTGAAAAAGAGCAATTTATTTAAAACAACGTCTGTACACTCATAAACCTTAACTCATTTAAAATCTGCATCCTTGTTCCTGAAAATGTTTTTATGACAGGACGATTTATGAAGCATAACTTTACTGCTAATAAAATTATCGTGAAAAATAACGTCGGAAAATTGAACCCAAGCGCACCTAAATTCATTTGGGACAACAAAGGCCTCTCGGTCTAATGAAACTATAATAATCCGACGGACGTTACAGTGTTCAAACACGATTCCGAGAGCCGCGCAAAGTGCGCCTCTGAAAATGCTATGTTAATATCTTTGTAACAGATATCAGCGGTTCAAATAGAACAGTGGTGACTCTTGAAACGACATCGTGTAACTATAGTACAGAGCCTGACTTTCAGGACCCAGGCTGTTTGAGCGACAAATATTTTGTCGTTAAACTTCTGTCGAACGAGTCTATATGTGCAGGGCTAATACAAAGCGTTTTGCGGGCGTTTGCTAAAATCAAATTATCGCACTCGCATTCGTAAATACCGAGTATCATGATCCACGGTAGGCGAGTAAATATCTCAAGATTACTTAGCAAGCGACGCCGTTGATTGTACGTTTGAAAGTTCACGTACAATATTATATATCCCCGTGTATATTTATATATACGATGGATCTATAAACGCGTACAGGCGCGCGTAGCCCGGAGCCTGCGCGCGTTTCATTTTTCATCCTG
>JABFOX010001860.1:0-12250 GCA_022817665.1 Axea sp. ZL-2020
TTCAAACTTTTGAAACTTTTATTACACGTGCTGATGTATTTCGAAAAATACGATTCTTTTGTCGTCTGCTCACACAGAGGATTTATTTTTCGAAATATATCCACACATGTAATAAAAGGTTTAAATGTTTGAATTAAACCAATTATCCCATACTTACAAAAATTCCTTCCGATCAGGTATTGATGGTATAATATATCATATCATTTTTATTTACAAGAACACCAAATCCGTTACGATATCCGTGAGATTTCTAAGACAAGCACTAAGAGATACTACTAAGAGAAAACTCAACTGCTAGTGTCACGGAATTACTAAAAGAATTTTTTTTTGTAATTTGAACAGCCAAAACAACTTTTTAAATAAATTAATGAATATTATTAGTTACAAAGACTGCAAGTAAGTTCAAAAATATAATATCAATAAAAATTACACTTGTATTACTTTTATTGTCTGTGCTCACTTACACTTGCTTTATTTTTTCATTTAAAATAACTGTTAAGTTATTGATTATTCTTTCGTAAATTTAGAAGGCTACTGAATTGAAAACACATTATTTATATGGCTATATATATATGTATTAGACACGTTTAATATTTATATTTCTAAAATCACGGAAATAGTATTTTTTCAATTAATATTTTCAAAATATGTAATTACTTATTATAAATATAATCGGACGATTCATTAATAATAAAATGCTTGATTGAGAAATTTTTTTATTGTTTTGTACGATTCGGATAACTAGCACCTTTTTGTTAGTAACTTAAAATACTCGAGGAAATATGATTAGTTATTTGCATTGTTATCAATTATTTTTCTTTATTAAAATCTTTTCATTATTATAAAATGGTTTCGTTATAATTATAAACATTAATTTAATATTTCAACTATTCACATTCTAGGAGCTTATTTTAACATTATTAGAATAATTAGATAAATAATATTTGCATAGTTTTACATTGCAATAATAAAAATAATTATATCAGTATAATTTAAGTTTTAATTATGTTATGCTCCTTTCTTTGATTTGGATTAGCTCAACATTTCATTTCAGGTTTTTTGCACATAGTCCAGAAGTGCTTCAATTTGTAACAGAAATTAGATATTTATTAGTATAATTTATAATAACATGAACAAAGACATTAAATGGAAAACAGTTTAGACTTTTATTTGGCTATTTCGTATTAATCCAATTTATTCATTTATTGCTTACTTATCAAATTAAATAAATACAATATGTTTATTTCAATAAATATAACGTTTTTATTTCAATAAATATATACATATCGAAATATATACAAAAGGTATATATAAAGGTAAATATATACAAAATATATACACATCTCCGTTGTAAATAAAATCTTACATACAATTATTTTTTTTACTTTTACTTAATCTGCGACACTCTTCTTTCTTGGCTTTCTTTTGGTGACGCATTGTCTTTGCAGTTGCTTCTTCAACTCGAGCTTTATAGTCCGACATTCTCTTATGAATTGCTTCTTTCGATTTTTCTTGTTTATGCGCATAATTTGTTCGAATCATGTTGATCATGTGGGAGATTTTTTCTTCCTGATGATCACGAACCACAGCGATGCGCTGTTCTTCAAATGTCTTCCTACGTGGATCATTAAGCATTTGTAATTTTGGCTTATCTCTGTATGGTAGCTCTTTTTGCAACTTTCTTGGAATCACGAAAGGTTTAAAAGCTTTCTCTTGTCTTTCAATTGGTCTATACAACGAGTCATTATTTGGTAAGACTTTGATATTTTTCTCGTGCTTTAATTCTCCTACCGTTCGCATTCCACGCCATTGACCTCTTTCGCTTGACGGCATCAATAAATTAGTAACTACGGTATAGAACTTAGGAATTTCAACTCGATACCAGGTTCGACAAAAAACAATATCACTGAGTTGAATCTTATCTTCGAAAGTAGCACGAAAGCTACCTTTGGGAAATCTTTCTTTCATAGTTTCATTCGAAAGTGCTTTTTTGATCTGACCACGAATTCCAGAAACAGTTTTAATTTTAGCACCTTCAAATTTCGCAACTTCTAGAGGTGAATTGAACATGTCTTTGATAAAAGCAGTTTTCTTGAAAATTTTTATAGGTACTCCTGTAAGTTTCAATTTTTTTACAACTTTTGTACTTTTATGCATTTCGACGACTGAACCTGTAGCAGCTGAACAAACGAAAAGAAGTATTAATTTGTATAAATACAAAAATGAATTTATTAACGGATTACCAAATTTTGTTTGTTATTAATTATTACAAATAATGCATACCAATTCTAAAACCAGAATCTCTCAAATCCACAAACTGAACAGCTAGAACACCTGTTCCTTGTGGCGTAACTGGACCCAAAAAATGTGCCATGCAAGAAACGTGTTCAGGGGTATATTTTAGCATTCTACTCCGCATGTTATCCTCTAATTTTGAATAAACTGGCATTGTTTGGAAGCGTCTCCAACCAACAGAAATGATTAATGGATCACGAGTTTTAAGAATTTTTCCATGCCAGCGATGTTTTTTTATTCTAGCTTGAACAAAACTGACCACGTCTTCTCCAGGAAGAAGGCCACCAACAACAAGAGGATATGAAGGGTCTAAATGTTTGATCAGTTCACAAGGTACATTATCTATTTCAATTCGAACATACATGCCAGCACGAAAACCTTCTAATTGCACTCTTAAATCATCATCCATATTATCAAATTCTGATTTGTTGAGCTGAGCTTGACGTTCGACTTCAGATTTCAGATCATCATAATAAGTAGTTTTCTCTTCTTCGTCGTACTCGGCATCGAACATTTTTTTCAACTTTTTCTTTTTCTCTACAAGTTTTTGTTTTTCTTCCATTTCATCAGTCGTCAATTCTTTAGGAGCTTTAGTTTGTTCAATTCCTTTCGACTGTAAATAAAAGAAATGTAATGTTATTAATTGCATTATGCTAAATTATATAATAAAATATTCTTACATATTATATCATATATTACATATTGTATAATAATTGCACTTATTAATTGTATTAATATATAATGAGATAATTAATATCAACCTTATTCTTCCCTCCACGTTTTTCACCAGTTTCAATATCTTCAAAATAATCATATTCCTCATCATCCAAATTGTCCAATTTCAACAATTCTTCTGCATCTTCTGATTCTTTCCACTTTCCAGTGACAAAATGATCTTTTACAAGAATCTTCAATTTTTCATCTAACCAATCAATTGGTGGATCTGATGAATAAAAGACAGACTCTTCTAAATTTTTTGTTTCTTTTGCACGCAACTTTTTTCTGTTTTCCTCATTTACAACGCGAAAAATGCCACCTACAATACTTTTGTCATCATCTTCTTCTTCTTCTTCTTTTTCATCACTATTTAACTCAACTTTTTCATCGAAAACTCCATAAACAAGTTTCATTAAATTTTTGCTATCCTTTTTTCTGTTCAAAAAAGCTGCTCTTGCTCTCTCTGCTAAATTATCTCTCCACTTCACTCCATCATCTTCATTCATAATTTCTTGATCTTTATTATTTGCTTTAAATGTTTTGCTATCTGTGTCTGTTTTATTTTCCTCGTCTTTAAATTCTTCATCAGTTTCATCGAGTTGTAAATTCAAATTATCATCATATGTTTCATCGCTGTCACTAAATTCATTATGACTTTCTTCTGCATCTTCTTCAACATCACTCTCATTTTTTTTATTTTGTATTTTTTCTGGTGCATACTGTTCTAGTGAATTTAATGCTTCGGTAATTTTAAACTTGACTCGATCATCAGTACCGTTTACTGACTGGTGATAAACACCCATACTAATTTCGTGTTTTTTATTATGCTTTTTTTCAACTGTCTTCCGACTAATATCATCATACTCATCATCAGAATTACTCTTAACATCGAACAATTTTATTTTCTTCTTATTTCTCTGTCTATCATTTTTTTCATGTTTTCTTTTTTCACCACTGTTATTAGCTTGTTCAGTTTCATTATCCTGTTCATTCTCTTCACCACTTTCTTCATTTTCATCGCTTTCATCGCTTTCTTCGCTTTCTTCATCAGTTTCTTCATTATCTTTATTATTTTCAACGGTATTAATTTGTTCTGAAAATGAAGAAATGTTTTATATATATATATATAATTATATTCAGTAAATATAATTTACGCAATAAATTAACAATTATATTAGTATTTAAAAAAATATATTAAATACCTTTTACATAATCTTTCAAGTTTATTTCATCTTCATTATCACTATCTTCATCAATCTCTTCAACAGTTTCAAGATTATCCGAAAAAATGACTTTACGGCGAATTCTACCAGATTCTGCCACATTTTCAACAGTAAAATCTTTTCCAAAATGATCATCGACATCTTTAGTTTTTATAGGAGCTGCATTACTAAATAATTTTAATTCACTTTCTTTCAACTTTTCATTCAACGTTCCTTGAGTTTCCAGAAGTGTACTAACCAGTCCTTCATCTTCTTCAGTATTATGTGAATGGCTTCCACCTAATTCGATATATACAGCATCTTTGTCACAAATAATTCCACCCACGCCGGAAAATGGTGCATATATATGACGTTCTTTCTCGATTAAAGCTCTTTTCTTGAGTTGATCAGGAAAAGGACAGGGATCGGGAAGAAAACTAATATCTTTGATTCTTAAATCGCCGCATCCAGGAATATGAACTGATGAATTTTTGTGCAAAGGAACACCACGAACATATCTGTAAAAAATAAAATATTTTCAAACTTACATTCAAGTAAAATTTGGTATGATTATTTTAAAACACATACCCGTATAAACTAACGTTTCGATCAATATTAACATTTTGTCTCACTAATTCAGGATCCGTCAGATCCTCAATTCTATCTGCCAGTACATAAGAATGTGAAGATCGCCAAGTGAGTGGTCTAAATTTAATAACACTAATAAAACGTGATAAATTTTTCATTTCATTTCTTAAATATTCATTGTGTAACATTCCTGATAAATACATTAATTTTGCTCCAGGAAAAACTTCTTTCCAAAATCTTTGTTTTAATACTTTTTTTGTTGTTTTTAAATGTTTTCCATTCTTAATTAGATCTAAGTGTGTTAAAACACCCATTATTCGAGGCATTCCATGAACTTGACAAATATTAAGGAATTCAAAAAGCTCCATTTCAAAACCAAAACTTGCATCAATCAAAAGTAATACTAAATCAGCTACTTTTGCAATATCAATCATACTATTCAAGTCATTTTTACATTCTATAAATGTAATTCTTTTCTTCTTACTAGAAATTACTGTTACTGGACCACAAATATTATTCAGTCGTTGTCTTGTATAACTTTTAATCAAACATTGTATAAGTGTAGTTTTTCCGACTTTTGGTGGACCAACGACAGCTACAAGAATTGGAGGTGGTTCTAAAGGAGTACGATCAATTAGAGGAATATGTTGTTTTTTAGTATTAATATCTTCTTTTCTACGAAAACGTCTTTCAGCCTTTACAGCAGAGTTAAATGTAAAAGCTTTAGGGTTTCGCTGTTTATCTGTAAATTCTTGTTTATGCTCCTTCTTTGCCTTTTTTTTATCTGCTTTGCGACCAGCATTTCTTTCACTATGACTTTTGTGTTTAACATCAGTCTCCATACCTGACATATTGAATCTGCAAATTTAAATAATTAAAATCATTACTGTAATTTATAGTAAGATTTACAAAACATCTCTTTACATGCTTTTATTTATTAAATGTATCTTTACTTTTGCAATATTATGAAATAATGAAAAGAATATATTTATTATTATACAGTATACAATAACACACATATTCAAGTATTATACATAAAATAATAAAGTTAACAAAAGTGTTCATAAAAGTTTTTGAAAGTATACAAAATTATTCATTATAGTTTACTTAAGCACAAAAAGTTATTTTATGTGCATGATATATATTAAAATGTGATTAAGCAAAATAGATAATATAACAAATTGTACTGGAAACAAACTGTTAAATTAATAATAAATAAAAATCACAAATCATTAAATTATTAAATAGTATAATTTTCCACTTTTTGTTATATTGTATTTAATGAAAAATGGAATGAAATGAAGCTATAATTATTCGTTTATTATAAATGTAATTAATGGTTTTAACATTGTATTATTGAAACTGTCATATATGATTATCATGTTAAAAAGATTGTGCTTATTAAAGGAATTATAATTTTATAACATAGTAATGTAAAATTCACTTCAATTTTAATTAATTTTAAATTAACATTTTATCCATTTTCTCTGCTGAATAAAATTGACGTATAATAAACATGTAATTGTAATTTTACAATAAATGTATATGTTATTTTAAACTGATACAATATATATATATATATATATTATTTTAATAAACATTTGTATTTTCACGTGCATACATTATACGATATATTGTTTTAACCTAAAATTTCTACTATTTCAAAAAAGTAAAATAATGGTCTAACTTGTCTAATACAGATGTATACATAGTAATTGGTTACAATATCTTCCAAATGCCAATGAATTAAAAAATTAAAATACTTACAGTTGATTTATTCAAGAATTTTAAAATCTATGCAGTGTAGAACACGTGTGAAATCAATAATACAAATAATCAACACATCACAGTTCACAAGCTTTATATATGAATTCGTATAGTCTACAGTTATGTGTACAGCCATTTATATTTTTTACTAATTTCAGAACACGGTCGGTAACGTAGATATAAATATTCTATTTCTATTTTTTTTTTTTTTTTTCCTTTATTTTACATTTAAACTCATTTGTTATATTGATGTATAATACAATTAAAAAATATATATTTTTCATTTTATAAGTTATTTATTACTATTAATTTAATATTTTGGTATGACGACCCTGTCCTACTACAGCGTTAGAAACCGTGCTTAAGGCCATGTATCACGGATGCTTGCACGGAGTTAGTGTCTTCTTTAATACAAATAGTACCACATACTATAATGCCATAAATTGATAACAGCCAAATTCTCCAAGTATGGGAGAGTTTACTTGATTCAAACTTTTGAAACTTTTATTACACGTGCTGATGTATTTCGAAAAATACGATTCTTTTGTCGTCTGCTCACCCAGAGGATTTATTTTTCGAAATATATCCACACATGTAATAAAAGGTTTAAATGTTTGAATTAAGCAAATTTTTCCATACTTAAAGAATTTGGCTGTTATCAGTTTATAGCAATATAATTTGTGGTATCATTTGTATTTATAAAGACACTAATTCCGTGGCAGCATCCGTGACACATAGCCTTAAATCAATTTTAATAATGAACACAATTTTATTAATTGATCATATTGATCATATATGAATAAAAAAATAAATAATGCTTTTTAGATTTAATATTTATTAAAAAATAATTATTTTTTGTCGTCTGCTCATACTGAGATTTTAGTTTACATAATACGTCCGCAAATGCAATGAAAATTTTATATTTTTAAATTAAACAAATTTTCCCATACTTACAGAAATTCCTTCTAATCAGGTATTGATGGTATAATATATCATGTTATTGTCAAAATAAATATAATCAGACGGTTCATTAATAATAAAATGCTTAATTGAGAATTTTTTTTTTTTGTTTTTTGCATGATTCGGATAATTAGAACCCTTTTATAAGTAACTTAAAATACTCTAGGAAATATGATTAGTTATTTGTATTGTTATTAATTATTTTTCTTTGTAGTTATCTTTTCATTATTAAAAAATGGTTTCGTTATATTTATAAACATTAATTTAGTATTTCAACTATTCACATTCTAGGAGTTTATTTTAACATTATAAGAATAATTAGATAAATACTATTTGCATAGTTTTACTTTGCAATATTTAAAATAATTATATCAGTATAATTTAATTTTTAATTATATTATGCTCATTTCTTTGTTTTGCTCTGTTGAACAATTTTGATTTACTTTTTTTCTTTGAAATGAACGCGTGAGTTATAAAAATTGTTACTAGTAACGTTCAGAAACTTATTGTTTCCAAAAGAATAACATAAAATTTATTTGAAATTATCATTTTAACACCGAAATACACATTTGCAGATATCTCATTCTGTCTTCATACGTTTTTATCAAAAGAAAAAGAAAATAACAATTTCTGCACTAAACTTTAAGTTCATTCAATAAAATTAACAATAATATTTTGAACGCCGCTCTAATAAAATCCGTTTGATTGAATCTGTGGAATGATTCAATGAAGAGAGACTTGTGCCTGAGTAATAATAGTAGAAAATGATTTTACAGTGAATAATAATTATTTTATATAAAACATTGTCGTGCTCCGAAGTATGAGCTTAGCTACCGATCAAAGTTCACAGGGAGCTGTCGATTCACAGCTAAAAGAGCTTCTTACGATAGTTGAACAAAAACAACGTTTTCAGGTTAGATCTTTATTTTTCAATGCATATTATCAATAAAATAAGCCATTTAATCTAATTTATTATTATTTAT
This sequence comes from Axea sp. ZL-2020, assembly GCA_022817665.1. Classification (NCBI taxonomy): domain Eukaryota; kingdom Metazoa; phylum Arthropoda; class Insecta; order Hymenoptera; family Scelionidae; genus Axea; species Axea sp. ZL-2020. Next base: position 8,513 of record JABFOX010001860.1, read on the forward strand.
AAAATTATATATTCCGGTATCGTTTTCATTTACTTTTTATGGAATTGTATTATAATTATTATCAGTTATTTATCTTGTTATTGATGAGATTTTATCTAAGTAAAAATGTTTGATTAAATCATGTTTTTACACATTTATTTCGTTTGAAAACTAGTTTTAAATATTACAATCCATAACGTATCGCTTCTTTTGAGAACTAATGTATTTATTAAGATGAATATGTATGAACAATGTATTTTATGAAGAATATAAAATCATAATTTTTTTATATTTATGAATTTATTACTTAAAATGTTAACATATTTTTTACTTGTCAATAATTATCTCATTAAATATATTTTTTCAAGTAAATTTAATTGATATGAATCATATTTTTTATTTCATATGTGTTCTATTTTTAAAAATAAATATTTCTAATATATGAAAAACAAGGAATAATTAATATTTTCATTTATTAAATGTGTTTATACAATCTGAAATTTATATTAATAAATTATAAACAGAATTAACTATTAATATAAAGTGTACAAATATTTTGATTATAAAGTTAATCTTTTGAATATAATGCAAGTAATATAAAAATATACAAAATATTTAAAATATTTAAATTTTAAACGTATTTTAAAACAATTAGAATTAGTTTATATAAATTTTTATTGTATATCTATTTATTGTGCATTTATTTATTTTATATTATTTAAAATTATAACTTTATAATGCAATGCAAATATGCATTTAATTTTAAGTGGACCTTGTACCATGTGTAAAGTATAAAGTACGCTTGAATGTATAGTTATAATAAAGTCAGGTTTATCTTTTACTTTTATTTAATTGAATAAAAGTTATATAAGAGCCTATTAAAATATAGATTGTAAATTCCAAAGTATTAAATTTATTTGTATTATTCAATAATTTAATATATATTTATTTTTATATTGTATAAATATTGTTATAACTGAAACATTTGTTCATTTCAGGCATTAGTCCACGGACTTACAGACATTTGTTGGGAGACTTGTATGGATAAGCCTTCTATACGTTTAGAAGATAAAACAACTCATTGTATGATTAACTGTGTTGAACGTTTTATTGATACAACTAATTTTATAACTAATCGCTTAAAATATGCTGTTACTGAATTAATGGAAAGAAATCAACAACAAAAAAATAATTAACTGCCATGATAAATATTCCCTAACAACATATATTACTGTTTCATCTGATTAGATTACTAACAATGTTTTCCCGAATCCGAGGTTTTTTATATCGCCATCGAAGAAAATTTATTATTGGTGGTATAGTATTCAGCAGTGCAATATTTCTTACAAAATTTACCCAACGAAAAATTCGAGAATGGCAACAAAAACAAATTCGAGAATTGCTTGATCTATCAAACCATCAACAGCATTTTGAAGCAACTGAAAGAACTTGTGATCAAACGATTCTGAATTTAGCTTCTACATTAAGAAAATCTATTACCAGCGCTATTGATACTGATACGATTGTAGAACAACTTCAAAATGGATGTGACAATAAAATCGAAAGCTGGAATAAATTGAAAGTTCTTGCATTTTCTCGATCTACTGTCATAGTCTATTCTTATGCAATGTTAGTTGCAACTTTAAGAATTCAAGTAAATTTAATTGGAGGTTATTTTTACAAAGATTCTCTTAATCAAAATGGAAAATTGTTGGATGATGAAATTTCGCAAAAATACTTATCACTGGGCAGTTACTTTATGAAAGACGGAGTTGAAGAACTATGCAAATTTGTTAATGAAAAAGTGAAGCAAGTGACAGATAATGTATCTTTAAAACATGAGCTTAATCTGCGGGATGTTGAACAAATTTATTGGTCTATCGTTTCTGCTATAATGATGGACCCAGAAAAAGACCCAATAAAAAATTTAGCAAAATACATCATGAACCCGCATTGCATGGATGATAATAATGATATTATTAAAAAAATGACCAAAGAAACTCTTGACTTATTGGGAAGCAATGAAGTACGTCATCTGATTCAAAATACAATTGCAAGTGGATTTCATGTGATCATAGATCATATTTCAGATTACTTTGAAGAAAATTCAAGTAAAGAAGTAGTAAAGAACTCTAATCCAGTACCTGGACCATCAACAGTGGAAGATACAGTTTGGGAAAATGAAGCAAATAAATGTATTGCACCTGGACTGATGAATTTTACCACTGCTAGAAAACCAATGGCTAAAATCATACCAATTTTAAATGGACAAGTACCGACTAATCCTATGAAAGCAGATATGCCTTCAGATTGGCTGCAAAGACTTATTTTTAATGAGAAATACAAGGCCCTTGGAGCTAACGTGTATGAGGCATTCAGTTGTTAGAATAAAAAGTTTTGATAGACGTTCGATGGTGAGAGTTTTTATTGATTATTAATTTATTAATTTTTCCTCATGAATCCTGCTCCAAAAATAATTATTTTTTATATTTGTAATAATTATGTAAAAAATACTTATTTAATGAATATATTTATTTCTATATAATGATAAATGTGAGACATTTTAAATATATCAACGTATTTGACTTTATTTACATTTGATCATTTAATATCACAGAGAGAAGAATTTACTGAGAAGATACTGACAATTAAATTAATTTATATACAAAAAATATCAATTGCAAATCTTATAAGTTATAATTTATTATTTTTTTAATATGTGTTTAGTATACATAAGTGTTGTAATATTCATTTACTGTATAAAAATTTAAATATAAATAGTAATCTTTGACCACTAAACAAATCACTGTCCTGTAATTTTTAAACCTTTATGTATAAATTAAATTCAGTAGCGCAACTATTAATTCTGCAAATTTGTACTATATTTATTAAGTTTCAGCATTCTTCTTAGTTAGATATATACTGATATAATTTTTTAGTTTTATACTAAGTTATATGTATAAAAGTTGATTAACACAATATAATATTTAAAATTGTATTAAAAATAAGGTTTCTATAATTTAAATAATTTAACGTTAATTTTATAAACAAAAGAATTGGGTTATTAAAAGATTAAAGTTAAATAATTAAAATATAATAAATTGACATATTATTTATGTATGGTTTATAATAGAAAGAAATAAGCATTTTAATATTGTCTACATTTATTAAAATAAGTATACAACAATATTAAATAACTAATTTGCCACAAAATCTAAATCGATGTAAAGCAACCACTTTAATGATAAACAGTTTAATAGTATTTTGCAACTGTGTTAAAATATTGTTACAATTTTTAATTAAAATAAAATCACTGAATTATTTTATTTACTTTCAAATTAGATAAATAATTAATTTAATAGTTTAATTTTCCTTTATTTACAATTTTTAGACGTTTATTAACTTTTATAATATATTTTTTTAAACTGCAAACTTTTTATTGAATAAATGTGATACATTATTTTATAATTATAATTAATATTTGTAAATAAATATTCTATTAATTTATTTACCATAATAGTACATTTAAATAATAAATTAATACATCAAATTCTTCTCATTCTGTGAATAAAAACATTTATAATTATTACTTGAAGTTAAATGGGGAATTGGTGTAACAATTGAATAAGTATTACATAGACTTAATGTAAAAAATGAAGCATTTTGTATAAATATTATATAAATATATACATTTCTTACTATTTTTTATCAAAAAATAAAATAAAATTCATTTAAATATTTTTAATTTTTTGAATACTT